>MDKI01108965.1:0-14470 GCA_005239505.1 Nicotiana paniculata
TGCCAAAAAAATGTAACTTGATCACTTCGTAGCATTGGTTATGGTTCCTTGGGTCGTATTTGAAGTCCCTGAAAAATATCATGCTATCCGGTACCGACTCCGTACCAAGGCGTCCAGTCTAGACCATGGTAGGCGATAATACAGGCACGGCTGGCGGAATTCCAGTTTAATTGCCATAAAATTCCAAAACATGTAACTTGATCATTTCGAAGAAATGGTTATGGTTCCTTGGGTCGTATTTTAAGTCCCGAAAAAATATCATGTGATTCGGTACCGGCCAGGTACCAAAGCGTCCGGCCTGGAACATGGCAGGCGATAATACATGCACGACTTGGTGGAATTCCAGTATAATTGCCATAAAATTCCAAAAAATGTAACTTTATCCTTTCGAAGAGTTGGTTAGGGTTTCATGGGTTGTATTTGATGTCCCGGAAAAATATCATGCGGTCTGGTACCGGCTCCGTACCAAGGCATCTGACCTGGACCATGGCAGGCGATAATACAGGCACGGCTGGCAGAATTCCAATTTAATAGCCATAAGATTCCAAAAAATGTAACTTGATCATTTCCAAGTGTTGTTTAGGGTTCCCTGGGTCGTATTTGATGTCCCGGAGAAATATCATGCGATCCGGTACCAACTCCATACCAAGGCGTCCGGCCTGGACCATGGCAGGAGATAATACAGGCACGACTGGCGGAATTCCAGTTTAATTGCCAAAAAATGCCAAAAAATGTAACTTGATCATTTCGAAGCGTTGGTTATGGTTCCTTAGATCGTATTTGATGTCCCGGAGAAATATCATGTGATTAGGTACCGGCTCCGTACCAAGGCGTTCGGCCTGGACTATGGTAGACGATAATACAGGCACGGCCTGGCGGAATTCCAGTTTAATTGCCAAAAAATGCCAAAAAATGTAACTTGATCATTTCGAAGAGTTAGTTATGGTTTCATGGGTTGTATGATGTCCCGGACAAATATCACGCGGTCCAGTACCAGCTCCTTACCAAGGCATCCGGCATGGACTATGACACGCGATAATATATGCACGGCTGGCGGAATTCCAGTTTAATTACCATAAAATGCCAAAAAATGTAACTCTATCATTTCCAAGTGTTGGTTATGGTTCCTTGGGTTGCATTTCATGTCCCGGAGAAATATCATGCTATCCGGTACCGGCTCCGTACCAAGTCGCCCGGCCTGGACCATGGCAGGCGATAATACAGACACGACTGGTGGAATTCCAGTTTAATTGCCATAAAATGCCAAAAAATGTAACTTGATCATTTCAAAGCGTTAGTTATGGTTACTTGGGTCGTATTTGATGTCCTGGACATGTTATCCGGTACCGTCTCAATACCAAGGCGTCCGGCCTAGACCATGGCAGGCTATAATACAGGCACGACTGGCGGAATTCCAGTTTAATTGCCATAAAATGCGAAAAAATATAACTTGATCATTTCGAAGAGTTGCTTACGTTTCCTTGGGTCATATTTGATGTCCCGGTCACATATCATGCGATCCGGTACTGGCTTCGTACCAAGGCGTCCGGCCTGGACCATGGCAGGCGATAATACATGCACGACTGGCGGAATTCCAGTTTAATTGCCATAAAATGCCAAAAAATGTAACTTGATCATTTCCAAGCGTTGGTTATGGTTCCTTGGGTGATATTTGATGTCCCGGTAAAATATCATGCGATCCGGTATTGGCTTCGTACCAAGGCGTCCGGCCTGGACCATGGCAAGCGATAATACATGCACGATTGGCGGAATTCCAGTTTAATTGCCATAAAATGCCAAAAAATGTAACTTGATCCTTTCGAAGAGTTGGTTATGGTTCCTTGGTTTGTATTTTATGTCCCGAAAAAATATCGTGCGATCCGGTACCTGCTCCATACCAAGGCGTCCGGCCTGGACCACGGATGCCGATAATACATGCACGACTGGCGGAATTCCAGTTTAATTGCCATAAAATGCCAAAAAATGTAACTTGATCATTTCGTAGCGTTGGTCCCTGAAAAATATCATGCGATCCGGTACCAGCTCCGTACCAAAGCGTCCGGCCTGGACCATGGCAGGCGATAATACAGGCACGACTGGCGGAATTCCAATTTAATTGCCATACAATGCCAAAAAAATGTAACTTAACCATTTCGAAGCGTTCGCTATGGTTCTTTAGGTCGTATTTGATGTCCCGGAGAAATATAATGTGATCCAGTTCTGGCTCTGTACCAAGGCGTTCGGACTGCACCATGGCAGGCAATAATACATGCACGACTGGCAGAATTCCAGTTTAATTGCCATAAAATGCCAAACAATGTAACTTGATCATTTCGAAGCTTTGGTTATGGTTCCTTGGGTCGTATTTGATCTCCCAGAAAAATATCATGCTATCCGGTAATGGCTCCGTACCAAGGCGTCCGACCTGGACCATGGCAGGCGATAATACAGGTAGGACTGGCGGAATTCCAGTTTAATTGGCATAAAATTACAAAAAATGTAAATTGATCATTTCGAAGCGTTGGTTATGGTTCCTTGTGTCGCATTTGATGTCCCGAAAAAATACCATGCTATCCGGTACCGGCTCCGTACCAAGGCGTCCGGCCTAGACCATGGCAAGCTATAATACCGGGACGACTGGCAGAATTCCAGTTTAACTTCCATAAAATGCCAAAAAATGTAACTTGATCATTTCGAAGCGTTGGTTATAGTTTCTTGGGTCATATTTGATGTCCCAGACAAATATCATGCGATTCGGTACCGGCTACATACCACGGCGTCCGGCCTGGACCATGGCAGGCGATAATACAGGCACGACTGACGGAATTCCAAATTAATTGCAATAAAATGTCAAAAAATATAACTTGACCATTTCGAAGTGTTGGTTATGGTTCCTTGGGTTGTATTTGATGTCCCTCACAAATATCATGCTATCCGGTATCGGCTTCGTACCAAGGTGTCCCGTCTGGACCATGGTAGGCGATAATACAGGCACGACTGGCGGAATTGCAGTTTAATTACCATAAAATGCCAAAAAATGTAACTTGATCATTTCGAAGCGTTGCTTATGTTTCCTTGGGTCGTATTTGATGTCCCGGAGAAATATCATGCGATCGGTACCGGCTCCGTACCAAGGCATCTGGCATGGACTATGGCAGGCGATAATACAGGCACGACTTGTGAAATTCCAGTTTAATTGCCATAAAATTCCAAAAAACGTAACTTGATCATTTCGAAGCAATGGTTATGGTTCCTTGGGTCGTATTTAATGTCCCGGACCAATATCATGTGATTCGGTACCGGCTACGTACCAAGGCGTCCGACCTGGAACATGGCAGGTGATAATACAGGCACGACTTGGCGGAATTCCAGTATAATTGCCATAATATTCCAAAAAATGTAACTTGATCCTTTCGAAGAGTTGGTTATGGTTTATTGGGTTGTATTTGATGTCTCGGACAAATATCATGCGGTCCGGTACCGGCTCCGTAATAGCCATAAAATGGCCAAAAATGTAACTTGATCATTTCCAAGCATTGTGATTCCTTGGGTCGTATTTGATGTCCGAAGAAAAATCATGTGATTCGGTACCGGCTCCGTACCAAGTCGCTCGGCCTGGACCACGGCATGCGATAATATAGGCACGATTGGCGGAATTCAAGTTTAATTGCCATAAATTGCCAAAAAATATAACTTGATCATTTCGAAGCGTTGGTCATTTCGAAGCGTTGGTTATGTAACTTGGCCGGTCCAGGTTTGTATTATCTCCTGCCATGGTCCAGGCAGGACGCCTTGGTACGGAGACATTACCGGATCGCATGATGTTTTTCTTGAACATCAAATACGACCCAAGGAACCATAACCAACGCTTCGAAATGATCAAGTTACATTGTTTGGCATTTTATGGCAAGTAAACTGGAATTCCACCAATCGTGCCTATATTATCGCATGCCATGGTCCAGGCCGGACGCCTTGGTACGGAGCCGATACCGGATCGCATGATATTTCTTCGGACATCAAATACGACCCAAGGAACCACAATGCTTGGAAATGATCAAGTTACATTTTTTTGCATTTTATGGCTATTAAATTGGAATTCTGCCAGTCGTGCTTGTATTATCGCCTGCCAGGGTCCAGGCCAGATGCCTTGGTACAGAGCTGGTACCGGACCGCATGATATTTGTCCGAGACATCAAATACAACCCAAGAAACCATAACCAACTCTTCGAAAGGATCAAGTTACATTTTTTGGAATATTATGGCAATTATACTGGAATTCCGCCAAGTCGTGCCTGTATTATCACCTGCCATGTTCCAGGCCGGACGCCTTGGTACGTAGCCGGTACCGAATCACATGATATTGGTCCGGGACATCAAATACGACCCAAGGAACCATAACCATTGCTTCGAAATGATCAAGTTACATTTTTTGGAATTTTATGGCAATTAAACTGGAATTCCGCCAGCCGTGCCTGTATTATCGCCTGCTTTAGTCCATGCCAGATGCCTTGGTACGGAGCCGGTACCGATCACATGATATTTCTCCGGGACATCAAATACGACCCATGGAACCACAACGCTTGGAAATGATCAAGTTACATTTTTTAGCATTATGGCTATTAAATTGGAATTCTGCGAGTCGTGCCTGTATTATCGCCTGCCATGGTCCAGGCGAGATGCCTTGGTATGGATCCAGTACCGAACCGCATGATATTTTTCCGGGACTTCAAATACGATCTAAGGAACCATAACCAACGCTACGAAATGATCAAGTTACTTTTTTTGGCATTTTATGGCTATTAAACTAGAATTCCGTTAGTCGTGCCTGTATTATCGTCATCCATGGTCCAGGCCGGACGCCTTGGTATGGAGCCAGTACCGGATCACATGATATGTTTTAGGGATATCAAATACGACCCAAGGAACCATAATTAACTCTTCAAAATTGTCAAGTTACATTTTTTGGTATTTTATGGCAATTAAACTGGAATTCTGCCAGCCGTGCATGTATTATCGGCTGCCATAGTCCATGCCAGATGCCTTGGTACGGAACCGGTACCGGATCGCATGATATTTCTCCGGGACATCAGATACGACCCAAGGAACCATAAGAAACGCTTCGAAATGATCAAGTTACATTTTTTGGCATTTTATGGCAATTAAACTGCAATTCCGCCAGTCGTGCCTGTATTATCACCTACCATGGTCCAGACTAGACGCCTTGGTACGGAGCCGGTACCGGATAGCATGATATTTGTCAAGGACATCAAATACGACCCAAGGAACCATAACTAACACTTCGAAATGATCAAGTTAAATTTTTTGGTATTTTATAGCAATTAAACTGGAATTATGCCAGTCGTGCCTGTATTATCGCCTGCCATGGTCCAGACCGGACGCCTTAGTAAGGAACCGGTATCGTGTCACATGATAGTTCTCCAGGACATCAAATACGACCCAAGGAACCATAACCAACGCTTCGAAATGATCAGATTACATTTTTTTGGCATTTTATGGCAATTAAATTGGAATTCCGTCAGTCGTGCCTGTATTATCGCCATCCATGGTCCAGGCCGGATGCCTTGGTATGGAGCCGATACCGGCTCGCATGATATTTTTTCGGGACATCAAATACAACCTAAGTAACCAATACCAACTCTTAAAAATGGTCAAGTTACATTTTTTGACATTTTATGCCAATTAATTTGGAATTCCGTCAGTCGTGTCTTTATTATCAACTGCCATGGTCCAGGCCGGACGCCGTGGTACGTAGCCGGTACCGAATCGCATGATATTTATCCGAGACATCAAATATGACCCAAGGAACAATAAAATACGCTTCTAAATGATCAAGTTACTTTTTTTGGCATTTTATGGCAATTAAACTTGAATTCTGCCAGTCATGCATGTATTATCCCCTGTCATGGTCCAGGTCGGACTCCTAGGTACGGAGCCGATAACAAATCTCATGATATTTTTCCAAGACATCAAATACGACACAAGGAACCATAACCAATGCTTCGAAATGATCAATTTACATTTTTGTCATTTTATGGCAATTAAAATGGAATTCCACCAGTCGTGCTTGTATTATCGCCTGCCATGGTCCAGACCGACGCCTTGGTACGGAGCCGTTACCGGATCGCATGATATTTTTCTGGGACATCAAAAATGACCCAAGGAACCATAACCAACTCTTCAAAAGGATCAAGTTACATTTTTTGGCATTTTATAGCAATTAAACTGGAATTCCGCTAGTCGTGCCTATATTATCGCTTGCCATGGTCCAGGTCGGACGCCTTGGTATGGAGCCCGTACCGGATTGCATGATATTTCTTCGGGAAATCAAATAAGACCCAAGGAACCATAACCAATGCTTGGAAATGATCAAGTTACATTTCTTGGCATTTTATGGTAATTAAATTGGAATTACGCCAGTCGTGCCTGTATTATCGCCTGCCATGGTCAGGCCGGATGCCTTGGTACAGAGCCGATATCGGATGGCATGATATTTTTCCGGAACATCAAATACAACACAAGGAACAATAACCAACACTTCGAAATGATCAAGTTATATTTTCTCGCATTTTATGACAATTAAACTGGAGTTCCGCTAGTCGTGCCTGTATTATCACCTGTCGTGGTCCAGGCCGGATGCCTTGGTACGGTGCCGGTACCAGATCGCATGATATTTGTCCGGTATATCAAATATGACCCAAGGAACCATAACCAACGCTTCAAAATGATCAAGTTACATTTTTTGGCATTTTATGGCAATTAAATTGGAATTCCGACAGTCGTGCCAGTATTACTGCCTGCCATGGTCCAGGCCGGACGCCTTGGTACAAAGCTGGTACCGGGTCACATGATATTTGTCTGGGATATGAAATATGAAGCAAGGAACAATAACCAACGCTTCAAAATAATAAAGTTACAATTTTTGGCATTTTATAGCATTTAAACTGGAATTCCGCCAGTCGTGCATGTATTATCGCCTGACATGGTTCAGGCCGGACGCCTTGGTATGAAGCCGGTATCGCGTCGCATGATGTTTGTCCGGGATATGAAATATGACCCAAGGAACCATAACCAACGCTTCGAAATGATCAAGTTACATTTTTTGGCATTTTATGGCAATTAAAATGGAATTCCGTCAGTCGTGCCTTTATTATAGCCTACCGTGGTCCAGGCCGGACGTCTTGGTACGGAGCCGGTATCGGGTCGCATGATATTTGACCGGGACATCAAATATGACCCAAGAAACTAAAACCAACGCTTCGAAATGATCAAGTTACATTTTTTGGCATTTCATGGCAGTTAAACTGGAATTCCGCCAGTCGTGCCTGTATTATAGCCTGCCATGGTCTAGGCCGGATACCTTGGTACGGAGCCGGTACCGGATAGCATGGTATTTTTCTGGGACATCAAATACGACCCAGGTAATCATAACCAACGCTGCGAAATGATCAAGTTAAATTTTTTTGGCATTTTATGGCAATTAAACTAGAATTTCATCAGTCGTGCCTGTATTATCGCCTGCCATGGTTCAAGCCGGACGCCGTGGTTCGTAGCCGGTACCGAATTGCATGATATTTTTCTGGGACATAAAATATGACCCAAGGAACCATAACCAACTCTTCAAAATGATCAAGTTACTTTTTTGGCATTTTATGGAAATTAAACTTGAATTTCGCCTGTCATGCATGTATTATCACCTGCCATGATCCAGGTCGGACTCCTCGGTACGGAGCCGGTACCAAATCTCATGATATTTCTCCGAGACATCAAATACGACACCAGGAACCATAACCAACGCTTCGAAATGATAAATTTACATTTTTTGTCATTTTATGGCAATTAAACTGGAATTCCGCCACTCGTGCCTGTATTATCGCCTGCCATGGTCCAGGAAGGATGCCTCGGTAAGGAGCCGGTACCGGATCACATGATATTTCTCTGGGACATCAAATACAACCCAAGGAACCATAACCAACGCTTCGAAATGATCAAGTTACAATATTTGGCATTCTATGGCAATTAAACTGGAATTCTGCGAGTAGTGTATGTATTATTGCCTGCCATGGTCCAGTCCGGACGCCTTGGTATGGATCCGGTACCGGATCGCATGATATTTCTCCGGGACATCAATTACGACCCAAAGAACCATAACCAACACATCTAAATGATCAAGTTATACTTTTTGGCAATTTATGGCATTTAAACTTGAATTCCGCCAATCGTGCATGTATTATCGCCTTCCATGGTCCAGGACGGACGCCTTGGTACGGAGCCTGTATCGGATCACATGATATTTGTCCGGGACATCAAATTTGACAAAAGGAACCATGACCAACGCTACGAAATGATCAAGTTACATTTTTGGATTTTTATGGCAATTAAAATGGAATTCATGCAGCCGTGCCTATATTATCGCCATCCATAGTCCAGGTCAGACGCCTTGGTACGGATCCGGTACCAGATCGCATGATATACCATAACCAACTTTTCGAAAGGATCAAGTTACATTTTTGGCATTTTATGGCAATTAAACTGGAATTCCACCAGTCGTGCATGTATTATCGCCTGCCATGATCCAGGCAGGACACCTTGGTACGAAGCCGGTACCGGGTCACATGATATTTGTCTGGGACATTAAATATGACCCAAGGAACCATAACCAACGCTTCGAAAAGATCAAGTTACATTTTTTTGAATTTTATCGCAATTAAACTGTAATTCCGCAAGTCGTGCAGGTATTATCGCCATCCATGGTCCAGGCCGGTCGCCTTGGTATGGAGCCGGTACCGGATCGCATGATATTTTTCCGGGAAATCAAATACAAACCAATGAACCATAAACAACTCTTCGAAATGATCACGTTACCTTTTTTGGCATTTTATGGCTTTTAAACTGGAATTCCGTCAGTCGAGCATATATTATCGCTTGCCATAGTCCAGGCCGGACGCCTTGGTATGGAGCCGGTACGGGATCACATGGTATTTCTTCGGGACATCAAATACGACCCAAGGAACCATAACCAACTCTTCGAAAGGATCAAGTTACATTTTTTGGCATTTTATAGCAATTAAACTGAAATTCCGCTAGTGCTGCCTATATTTTCGCCTGCCATGGTCCAGGTCGGACGCCTTGGTATGGAGCCGGTACCGGATTGCATGATATTTCTTCGGGAAATCAAATACGACCCAAGGAACCATAACCAACGCTTGAAAATGATCAAGTTATATTTCTTGGAATTTTATGGTAATAAAATTGGAATTCTGCCAGTCGTGCCTGTATTATCGCCTGCCATGGTCCAGGCCGGATGCCTTGGTATAGAGCCGATCTCGGATCGCATGATATTTGTCTGGGACATCAAATACAACACAAGGAAAAATAACCAACACTTCAAAATGATCAAGTTACATTTTCTCGCATTTTATGGCAATTAAACTGGAGTTCCGCCAGTCGTGCCTGTATTATCACCTGCCATGGTCCAGGCCGGATGCCTTGGTACGGTGCCGGTACCAGACCGCATGATATTTGTCCGGGATATCAAATATGACCCAAGGAACCATAATCAACGCTTTGAAATGATCAAGTTATATTTTTTGGCATTTTATGGCAATTAAATTGGAATTCCGACAATCGTGCCAGTATTATCGCCTGCCATGGTCCAGGCTGAACGCCTTG
This sequence comes from Nicotiana paniculata, assembly GCA_005239505.1. Classification (NCBI taxonomy): domain Eukaryota; kingdom Viridiplantae; phylum Streptophyta; class Magnoliopsida; order Solanales; family Solanaceae; genus Nicotiana; species Nicotiana paniculata. The sequence goes on from MDKI01108965.1 coordinate 9,691, forward strand.
ATACGAAGCTGGCACCGGGTCGCATAGAATTTTTCCGAGATATGAAATATGACCCAAGGAACCATAACCAACGCTTCAAAATAATCAAGTTACAATTTTTGGCATTTTATAGCAATTAAACTGGAATTCCGCAAGTCGTGCATGTATTATCGCCTGCCATGGTCCAGGCCAGACGCCTTGGTAGGAAGCCGGTATCGGGTCGCATGATATTTGTCTGGGATATGAAATATGACCCAAGGAACCATAACCAACGCTTCGAAATGATCAAGTTACATTTTTTGGCATTTTATGGAAATTAAACTGGAATTCCGCCAATCGTTCCTTTATTATAACCTGCCATGGTCCAGGCCGGACGCCTTGGTACGGTGCTAGTACCGGGAATGATATTTGACCGGGACATCAAATATGACCCAAGAAACCATAAGCAACGCTTTGAAATGATCAAGTTACATTTTTTGGCATTTTATGGCAGTTAAACTGGAATTCCGCCAGTCGTGCCTGTATTATAGCCTGCCATGGTCTAGGCCGGATGCCTTGGTACGGAGCCGGTACCGGATAGCATGGTATTTTTCCGGGACATCAAATACGGTCCAAGTACTCATAACTAACGTTGCGAAATGATCAAGTTACATTTTTTTGGCATTTTATGGCAATTAAACTAGAATTTCATAAGTCGTACCAGTATTATCACCTGCCATGGTCCATGCCGGACGCCTTGGTACAGATCTGGTACCGGGTCGCATGATATTTTACCGGGACATCAAATACGACCCAAGGAACCATAACCAACGCTTCGAAATGATCAAGTTACATTTTTTGGCATTTTATGGCAATTAAACTGGAATTCCGCCAGTCGTGCCTGTATTATAGCCTACCATGGTCTAGGCCGGACGCCTTGGTATAGAGCCGATACCGAATCGCATGATATTTTTTTGGGACAACAAATACAACCCAAGGAACCATAACCAACTCTTCGAAATTGTTAAGTTACATTTTTTGGCATTTTATGGCAATTAAACTAGAATTTCATCAGTCGTACCTGTATTATCGACTGCCATGGTCCAGGCCAGACGCCGTGGTTCGTAGACGGTACCGAATTGCATGATAATTTTCTGGGACATAAAATATGACCCAAGTAACCATAACCAACGCTTCAAAATGATCAAGTTACTTTTTTGGCATTTTACGGAAATTAAACTTGAATTTCGCCAGTCATGCATGTATTATCGCCTGCCATGGTCCAGGTCGGATTCCTCGGTACAGAGCCGGTACCAAATATCATGATATTTCTCCGAGACATCAAATACGACACCAGGAACCATAACCAACGCTTCGAAATGATAAATTTACATTTTTTATCATTTTATGTCAACTAAACTGGAATTCCGCCAGTCGTGCCTGTATTATCGCCTGCCATGGTCCAGGAAGGTTGCCTTGGTAAGGAGCCGGTACCGGATCACATGATATTTCTCCGGGACATCAAATACGACCCAAGGAACCATAACCAACGCTTCAAAATTATCAAGTTACATTATTTGGCATTCTATGGCAATTAAACTTGAATTTCGCCAATCGTGCATGTATTATTGCCTTCCATGGTCCAGGCCGGACGCCTTGGTAGGGAGCCGGTACCGGATCGCATGATGTTTATCCGGGACATCAAATACGACCCAAGGAACCATAACCAACGCTTCGAAATGATCAAGTTACATTTTTTGGCATTTTATGGCAATTAAATTCGAATTCCGCCAGTCGTGCCTGTATTATCGCGTGCCATGGTCCAGGCCGGACGCCTTGGTACGGAGCCTGTACCGGATCGCATGATATTTGTCCGGGACATCAAATTTGACAAAAGGAACCATGACCAACGCTACGAAATGATCAACTTACATTTTTGGCATTTTATGGCAATTAAACTGGAATTCAGCTAGTCGTTCCTATATTATCGCCATCCATGGTCCAGGGCGGACGCCTTGGTTTGGAGCTGGTACCGGATCGCATGATATTTGTCCGGTACATCAAATAATACCCAAGTAAAAATAACCATCCCTTTGAAAAGATCAAGTTACATTATTTGGCATTTTATGGGAATTAAACTGGAATTCCGCGAGTCGTGCATGTATTATCGTCTGCCATGGTTCAGTACGGATTCCTTGGTACAGAGCCAATACCGGATCGAATGATATTTGTCCGGGACATCAAATATAACTCAAGGAACCATAACCAATGCGATTAAGTTACATTTTTTGGCATTTTATGGCAATTAAACCGGAATTCAGCCAGTCGTGCCTGTATTATCTCCATCCATGGTCCAGGCCGGACGCCTTGGATGGATCTAGTATCGGATTGCATGATATTTTTCCGGGACATGAAATACAACCCAAGAAACCATAACCAATTCTTCGAAAGGATCAAGTTACATTTTTTCGCATTTTATGGAAATTAAACTAGAATTCCGCCAAGTCCTGCCTGCGTTATTGCCTTCTATGGTCCAAGCCGGACGCCTTGGTACGTAGCCGGTACCGATACGCATGATATTTGTCCGAGAAATAAAATACAACCCAAGGATTCATAACCAATGCTTCGAAATAATCAAGTTACATTTATTGCAATTTTATGGCAATTAAACTGAAATTCCGCCAGTCGTGCCTGTATTATTGCCTGTCATAGTCCAGGTCGAATGCCTTGGTACGGAGCCGGTACCGAATCACATGATGTTTCTCCGGGACATCAAATACGACCCAAGAAACCATAACCAACGCTTCGAAATTATCGCGTGCCATGGTACAGGCTAGACGCCTTGGTACGGAGCCGGTACCGAATCACATGATGTTTCTCCGGGACATCAAATACGACCCAAGAAACCATAACCAACGCTTCGAAATTATCGCGTGCCATGGTACAGGCTAGACGCCTTGGTACGGAGCCGGTACCGGGTCGCATGATATTTTCCGGGATATGAAATATGACCCAAGGAACCATAACCAACGCTTCGAAATGATCAAGTTACATTTTTTGGCATTTTACGACAATTATAGTGGAATTCTGCCAGTCGTGCCTGTATTATCGCCTGCTATGGTGCAGGCCGGACACCTTGGTACGGAGCCGGTACTGGGTGACATGATATTTGTCCGGGACATTAAATATGACCCAACGAACAATAACATACTCTTCGAAATGATCAAGTTACTTTTTTGGCATTTTATGGCAATTAAACTGGAATTCCGCCAGTCGTGCCTGTATTAGCGCCTGCCATGGTCCAGGCCGGACGCCTTGGTATGGAGCTGGTACCAGATCACATGATATTTTTCCTTTACATCAAATACAACCCAAGGAGCCATAACTAACGCTTCTAAATGATCAGGTTATATTTTTTGGCATTTTATGGCAATTAAATTGGAATTCCGTCAGTCGTGCCTATATTATTGCCTGCCATGGTCCAGGCCAGACGCCTTGGTACAGAGATGGTACCGGATCGCATGATATTTTTCCAGGACATCAAATACGACCCACGGAACCATAACTAATGCTCTGAAATGATCAAGTTACTTATTTTTGGAATTTTATGGCAATTAAACTGGAATTCCGACAGTCGTGCACGTATTATCGCCTGACATGGTACAGGCCGGACGCCTTGGTACGGAGCCGATACCGGGTCACATGATATTTTCTGGGATATGAAATATTACCCAAGGAACCATAACCAACGCTTCGGAATGATCATGTTACATTGTTTGGCATTTTATGGCAATTAAACTGGAATTCCACCAGTCTGTTTGTATTAGCGCCATCCATGGTCCAGGCCGGACGCCTTGGTACAGAGACGGTACCGGATTGCATGATATTTGTCGTGGACATAAAATACGACCCAAGGAACCATAACCAACGCTTGAAAATGATCAAGTTATATTTTTTGGCATGATATGGCAATTAAACTGGAATTCCGCTAGTCGTGCCTGTATTATCGCCTGCCATGGTCCAGGCCGGACACCTTGGTATGGAGCCCGTACTAGATCGCATGATACTGGGACATCAAAGATGACCCAAGTAACCATAACCTACTCTTCGAAATGATCAAGTTACATTTTTTGGCATTTTATGGCAATCAAACTGGAATTCGGCTAGTCGTGCTTGTAATATCGCCTGCCATGGTTCAGGCCGGACGCCTTGGTACGGAGCTGGTACCGGATTGCATGATATTTGTATGGGACATCAAATATGACCCAAGGACCCATAACCAATGCTTCGAAAGGATCAATTTACATTATATGGGAATTAAACTGGAATTTCGCCAGTTGTGCCTATATTATCGCCATCCATTGTTCACGCCATACACCTTGGTATGCAGCCGATACCGGATCGCATGATATTTGTTCGAGGCATCAAATACGAACCAAGTAACCATAACCAACTCTTTGAAATGATCAAGTTAAATTTTTTGGCATTTTATGGCAATTAAACTGGAATTCCGCTAGTCGTGCCTGTAATATCGCCTGCCATGGTCCAGGCCGGACGTCTTGGTACGAAGCTGGTACCGGATTACATGATATTTCTCCAGGACATCAAATACAACCCAAGGAACGACAACCAATGCTTCAAAATGATCAACTTACATTTTTTTGGCATTTTATGGCAATTAAATCGGAATTCCGTTAGTCGTGCATCTATTATCGCCTGCCATGGTCCAGGCCGGACGCCTTGGTACAGAGCCGACACCGGATCGCGAGATATTTTTTTGCGACATCAAATACAACACAAGGAACCATAACCAACGCTTCCA
>MDKI01004658.1:0-10471 GCA_005239505.1 Nicotiana paniculata
ATGATAATAATAGATACTTCTTTTCTGTGATTAAACACAGGAGATTACAAGAAGCTATAATCCGGCTAGCTGACAAACTTGGAAGAATGAAATCGGATCAAGAAAAAATTGCAGAGATCCTTGTGGATTATTACCAAGAGTTGCCAGGAACCAAGGGTAGGAACATGACACATGATTTTCAAAGTTTTATTAAGAATGGGAAGACATTGTCAACTACCCAACAAATGCAGTTGTTCAGGCCATATACAGTTGCTGAGGTAAAGTCTTCTATGTTTAGTATTGATGAACAAAGAGTCCAGGACTAGATAGTTATGTGAGTGATTTTTACAGAGCATCACAGTCAATTATAGGTGAAGTGGTGACAACTGCAGTTTTGGAATTTCTTGAGAGTGGATAACTACTTACTCAGATTAACTCAACTATCATAGATCTTATACCAAAAGTGGAGAATCCATTGCAGGCTAATTCAAGCCTATCTCATGTTGCAATGTTCTCTACAAGTGTATTTCTAAGATCATTTGTAGGAGATTAAGGAAAGTCATTCCACTGATTGTAGTAGACAACCAAACAACTTCCGTAAAAGGAAGATCTTTAGCTTATAATATGCTCATATGTCATGATTTATTGAGGCATTACAACAGGAAGCTATCCCTAAGGTATTTGATGAAGATTGACCTAAAGAAAGCCTATGACTTGGTTAGATGAGAATTTATGGAGGAAATGCTTAAAGGCTATGGATTTCCTACGCCATTTATACAATTTATCATGGTGTTGTCTTACAACAACTACATTTATAGTAAAAGTGAATGGTGGTGGATTTGGTTATTTTGTGGTGGATTAGAAGGAGGCATTGAAAGCAATTTAGAAAGGAAGTATCATCAACAATGATAGGTGCAATATTATACCATACTTGGCAAGTTAGGAACTGAAAAATTTTCAGACAAATCAATTTGAACATAGAATTTTGTATTGATCAAATCAAGAAAGAGCTCACAGAAAGATTAAGAATGTATGCAAAGTCCAGAAGAGCAAGGCAGTGTCCATTGTTGATACAAAGGTTGTATAGTTAGTTTGTAGGGCAGGTTATTTTTGTAGTGGTTCGAATTCTTGTATTTAGTCAGATATATCAGAGGTCGTGATGTACTGAGGTGTGCTTAGTACACTCGATGCTCTTAGGATGTAAAACTTTTGGTTGTTATGGTAGTATTCACAGATTATTACCAAAAAACATAATAGTACTTTATTTTCATGTCATAAATAGAAATTTTCTTTTCATTTCAATAAATGAGTATTTTTTTTCATTATATAAAACGTAATTTTTTTTATTTTAACAAAAAAAGTATTTCATTTTCATGATGTAGAAAACGTATTTTCTTTCATTCTAACAAAATGACGTAGTAAAAAGTATTTTCTTTCATTTCAATAAAAATGTATCTTCTTTTCATGATGTAGAAAAAGTATTTTCTTTCATTTCAACAAAAAAAATATTTTCTTTTCATGACGTAGAAAAATTATTTTTTTCATTTCAACAAAATGAGTATTTCTTTTTCATGATGTAGAAAAAATATTTTCTTTTATTTTAATAAAATGAGTACTTTATTTTTACGTTATAGAAAAAGTACTTTCTTTTTCAACCAAAAATGAGTATTTTCTTTTTAATTATGAAACACACATTTTAACATTATTTTGTGTAAAAAGGTAAAGCCGCACATTAGTTCATTTGGGTTTGTGTGAATTTTTAGAAGAATAATTAAATTCTTGACGAAAAAGAAGTCTTGAAAATGTTGGGTATTTGGGAGGGGGGAGGAAGGAAACATGGGGACTTGGGGGAATGAGAGTGAGGAAAGCAACATAAGAAATATTTTCTAATATCTAACCAAATACTAGAAAATTTCGGAAAAGGTTTTCTGCTCACCAACCAAATAAGGGAAAACAAGTGATAATATATTTTCTAGGAAAATATTTTCCATGCAAAATATTTTTCTTCGTACCAAACACACCCTAAAACACTTGCCAAATGATTTAGCTAAACACAAATTTTCCCTTCTGCAATTTAATAATGGTGCATTATTTTGTTGGATGCTTTATCCATAAATGGACTGAAATTACACATATTTCTTAAAATGAAGGTTAAAGGTGTTCATCCAAATATCACTAGGATTAAACTGATATAATGCAATAACAAAGAGACTAAAGAAGCTATTTTTCCTATTTAACTATATAACAAGGGAAGGTTTGGTGGTACGACGAAGGGCATTTTGGTAATTCTGATTTTCTTTTGAATTGTACATAAAGCATTGTTTGTGTGTACATTTTGAATAGTTTTACATTTACATCCCATATGCTTTAAGTTGAAAACACTTATTATACATGTGCCGCTCTTTTCGTAGAGCTGCCCTTTCTTCCTTCCAATTTTCTTAACATCGAAATCATCGTCTTACTCGCCTTTCACTCTTTCACTTCCTTATTTCTTTCTTTTATTGGAGTCGATGGATTGTCCACGACCAATATGCTCCACGACCCTTATTGCGCTTAGGCGCTCTGACCGCGACGCGAGGTCAGCGGGACTACCCACTGAGTTTAAGCATATCAATAAGCGGAGGAAAAGAAACTTACAAGGATTCCCCTAGTAATATCGAGCGAACCGGGAATAACCTAGCCTTAAAATCGGATGGCTCCGTCGTCCGAATTATAGTCTGGAGAAGCATCCTCAGCGACGAACCGGGCCCAAGTCCCCTGGAAGGGGGCGCCAGAGAGGGTGAGAGTCCCGTTGTGCTGGACCCTGTCGCACCACTAGGCACTGTCTACGAGTCGGGTTACTTAGGAATACAGCCTGAATTCCGTCCAAGGATAAATACGAACGAGAGACAGATAGCGAACAAGTACCGCAAGGGAAAGATGAAAAGGACTTTGAAAAGAGAGTCAAAGAGTGCTTGAAATTGTGGGGAGGGAAGCGGATGGGGGTCGCCGATGTTCCCCGGTTGGATATGGAATAATGTTGAGCCGGTCCGTCGATCGATTTGGGGCGTGGACAAGCATGGACTGGGGGGAGGGGAGGGCAAAGCCCGGGCTTTTGATATGCTCGTGGAATGCTGTCTCCTTGATTGTGGTAGGCAGTGCGCGCCTCCAACATGCTTCGGCATCTGCGTGCTCTGGAGGTTGGCCTGTGAGCTCCCCATTTGACCTATCTTGGAACACGGACCAGGGAGTCTGACATGTGTGCGAGTCAAGGAGCGAGTAAACCTGTAAGGCATAAGGAAGCTGATTGGTGGGATCCCCCTGAGGGGTGCACCGCCAACCGACCTTGATATTCTGTGAAGGGTTCGAGTGTGATCATACCTGTCGAGACCCGAAAGATGGTGAACTATGCCTGAGCAGGGAGAAGCCGTAGGGAACTCTGGTGGAGGCCCCCAATAATACTGACATGCAAATCGTTCGTCTGACTTGGGTACAGGGGCGAAAGACTAATCGAGCCATCCGAGTCGATGTTCAAAACTCAAAAATTCACTTTATGAAATTTTAGACAAAACCCCTAATTTCTCTTTCAAAATCATTAACCAAACGCCAAAAATGAAGATTAATTCATGAAATATAATCATAACCAAGTAAAGGATGCTTACCCCAATTCATGTGGTGAATCCAAAGTCGCCTAAATCGAGCTTAAAAAATCCTAAAAAATGTGAATAAAACAACCAATCCTCAAAATTATAGCTTCTCCCCAGCATTGCTTGCATGTGCGATCAAATGAGCCGCTTCTGTGGCGTTGCTTTTGCGACCAGAATGTCGCCTTTGCGGAGAAGAACTTGAAACTCGCCCATTTCACCTGTGGAAAAGCTCTGCTCCTACGCAACCGCATGTGTGAACCAAACACATGCTTCTACACTAGCCTACGCTTTTGCACCCACACGCTTTGTATTTGCGCCTTCATAGATGCGAAGAAAACTCCACATTTGCAGACTCCTAACCCCATCATACTCTTCGTTTCTGCGATTCCACTGCAGCTTTTTGTGATGACTAGTAGGTCATCTCATGTTTTGAAACCTAATTATGTTATTCGAAGCCTTAAAAATCATGTTTTATCCTTCCTCAATTTACGTGCAGTCCGGGCGTCTATCCGGAAAGCTTTTATGTTAAAAATTTAGAAAAGTAAGAATTTTTATCTAAAAACTTCATTTGAGTTGACTTCAGTCAACATTTTTAGTAAACGGAATCAGATTCGTGTTTCGACGATCTCGATGGGTCCATACCGTGATTTGGGACTTGGGAGTATGTCCGAAATCAAATTCGGAAGTCCCTAGCCCGAGATTGGGCTTTTGTCGAAATTTGAAAGTTAAAGGCTTAATGAATTTGAAATGTTTGACCAAAGTTTGACTTTTTGGATAACGAGTCCGTATTTTGGTTTCGGAACTCGATATAAGTCCAATACCATATTTATGACTTGTCTATGAAATTTGGTGAGAAACGGAGTTGGTTTGACGTGATTCGGACGTCCCGTTGTGAAAATAGAAGTTTCAAAGTTTTCTTGAAAATTTCATTTGATTTGGTGTTCAATTTGTAGTTTTAGCTGTTATTTTGGTATTTTGATTGATCGAGCAAGTTCGTATAATATTTTAGGACTTGTGTGCATGCTTGTTTTGGATCCCCGATGGGTCGGGTGAGTTTCAGATAAGTTACGGAGTGAATTAGACTTAGAATAGTTGTCGGTGTCTGCAATTTCTGGGAACTGGCCTCTGAACTCGCATTTGCGAGATTGGAGTTCGCATTTGCAAACATCCCTATCTTCTGTCAGGTTCGCATTTGCGAGCCATCTCTTTGCATTTTTGAAGTGTGCCTGGATCATCCTAGGTTCGCATTTGCGACAATGAGGTTGCATTTGCGGAGGGCCAGTGTCCACATTTGCGAACAAAGTTTCGCATTTGCGATGGGAGTTGGGAAGGGGGATTCTTCGCATTTGCGATCCTCAGAATCCGCATTTGCGAACATTTTGTTCGCATTTGCGAAGGCAACAGAAATGTGGGAGTTTCGCATTTGCGAAGCTTTTCTCGAATTTGCGGGCTTCGCATTTGCAGGCTTCACATTCGCGAAGCTCAGGTTGCAAAAGCGATATCTGCAGCTGAACAAAATATGACTTAGACGATATTTTTGGTTCATTTCTCAAATTTTCAAAACCTAAAACCATTGAGGCGATTTTTCCAAGAAACCTTCTTCTGCAAATCATTGGTAAGTGATTCTAAACTATTTCCTATCAATCTTTCGCTACATTTCACAAGTTTTCAACCTAAAATCTAGAGTTTTCAGGGTTTGGTCTGAATTTCAGGTTTGGATCAAGCGGGCGCCCGGGTGTTTACTTTTTCAAAAAAATTGCCTAAATTGAATTCTTGCAATCGTGGGTAGTTCCTAAGGCTTATTTTTAATTGTTTGGTTGGTAATTTGCTAGATTCTATTGGTCCGGAAGCTTGTTTAAGAGGCAAGGCTGTGATTGAGCAATGAGTGGTCTTTGGGGCGAGGTAAGTGTTGTGTCTAACCTTGACTTGAGGGAATTAGGAACCCTCGAACTACTTGCTATGTGAATTTCATGTGAGTGGCGTATATGTGAGGTGACGAGTACTTATGCGCCGCCAAATTATCTATTTTCCCTGTTTTTCGCTTTTCTTATATTATCTCTTTCCCTGTCTTAGTTGTTACATGCTCTAACTGTGTTCCCATGCCTAATTGCTACTTGTTAGTCATTGTTCTTCCTGTTCATGATATTAGTTCTTTCCATAATTTCATAATCTCTTACTATTTGCTTAAGCTAGTTTATCCGTATCTTTTAGTTGTAAATTTCGGATTGGTTTCACTGTGTAGTATCATTTATGTGAGCTTTCATAGTGTACAAGTTTCCTATTTGTTTCGGTCTGGTGCTTAAGTATTGTGAAAGGTTTTCGTGATTCGAATTGTGAATGTACTTTGCATACTAAGTACTTGATATTGATATGGTGGGAACGGGTTGCACGCCGCAACAGGTGAAATAAGGGTGATATGTTGGGGGTGGAATAAGGGTGATATGTTGGGGGTGGAATAAGGGTGGATTTATACTGTACGGTGGGAACAGGTTGCACGCCGCAACATGTGTAATAAGAGTGGATCGTTGTGGTGGAATAAGGGTGAACTATGATTATGATATTTTGATATGGTGGGATTGGGTTGAACGCCGCGACATTTTTATATATACTCATTGTTGTTTGTGTTATTGTGAGAAAACAAGGAAGGAATATGAGACGTACGGTGGGATTAGGTTGCACGTCGCAATAACCTATGTGTTTATGTGTCCCTGAGTTGTGTTAACTTTACGGTATTCTCTGTTGCTCTTACGGATTGGTGAATTCTGAATGTTGTTGGCTTATATCCTGAAGTTGTAGTTGCATCTTGCAATTTACTGCTTTATTCTATTATGTCTTTCTATTTCTGCCTTTATTATATATACTACGTAAAGGTTGTAGTGTGAGTGACCCGCCTTAGCCTCATCACTACTTCGTTGAGGTTAGGCTCGGCACTTACGTGGGGTCGGTTGTACTGATATTGCACTCTGCACTTCATGTGAAGATTTTGGTATTGGTCCGAGCTGATCGTGAGGTTAGCTACTGGATTCATCCGACAGGAGACCCAAGGTAGATCTGCCGGCGTCCGCAGACCTTGAAGTCCCTTCTAGACATTACACTTTACTGTTTATTCCCTTCAAAATAGTTGTATTTCTTTTAGAATTTTACTTGTAGTAAATCTTAGAAGTTTGTGATTTGTGACTCCGGATCCGGGTTGTAGTAAATGTTGAGGCTGTTATATATTTTCGCACTCGTTTAATTTGCTGTTATTTATTGAATTGAATAAGCATTGGCTTAATAATTCTCTAACGTCGGCTTGCCTAGTAAGTGTAATATTAGGCGCCATCACGGTCCAGACGGTAGGAATTCCGGATCGTGACAAGTTGGTATTAGAGCACTAGGTTGCCTAGGTCTCACAATTCACAAGCGAGCTTAGTAGAGTCTGAGGGATCGGTACAAAGATTTCTATACTTATCTCCTATAGGCTATGAAGTTTAGGAACGAATTTCACTTCTATTCTTTTCTGTCGTGCGATTTTGTTCTCTCAATGCTAAGTGAACTCTTCTACTCTTATTCTCTCACAGATGGCGAGAACACGCACCACTTCTTCAGCTGAGCAGCAGACAGAGCCTCCAGTGGCAGCTCCTACGAGGAGCAGAGGTCGAGGCCGTGCCAGAGGCTGAGGCAGGGGCAGGGTTCAACCCAGAGCCCGAGAAGCATCCCCAGCAGCAGAGCCTCAGGTAGCATTTGACGAGGAGGTTCCAGCCCAGGCTATTCCTGCTGGACCAGCTCAGGTTCCGGAGGGTTCATTGCCACCCCAGTGCTTCAGGATGCTTTGGTCCGTTTGGTGGGCCTTATGGAGAGTGTGGCCCAGACTGTCACATTTCCCATGGAACCAGCCGTCTCCCGGGATGGAGGAGGATCCTAGACTCGTGCTACTTACACTCCGGATCAGATGGCTCCCTAGTATCAGACTCCAGCAGCTCATCCAGTCGGAGTAGTTCAGCCGGTTGTTGCGGCATAGACCGGTGATAGGTCACCTATGTATTCTGAGGCTTTATGGAGGTTGGACATGTTTACCAAGGTCTTTCCAGTTCACTTCAGTGGTGCTTCTTCAGAGGATCCCCAGGAGTATCTTGACAGTTGTCATGAGGTTCTATGGAACATGGGTATAATGGAGACCAATGGGGTCGATTTTGCTGCATTTCAGATGATTGGTTCCACCAAGAAATTATGGAGAGATTATTTGTTGACCAGACCAGCTGAGTCGCCTGCTCTCACTTGGGACTAGTTCTCTCAGCTCTTTCTAGATAAGTTTCTTCCTATCACATTGAGAGAGGAGCATCGTCTGAGCGTCTACAGCAGGGCGGCATGACTGTTACTCAGTATGAGACCCGTTTCATGGATTTGGCCCGTCATGCTCTTCTTCTGCTTCCTACTGAGAGAGAGAGAGAGAGAGAGGGAGAGAGAGAGAGAGAGAGAGAGAGAGAGAGAGGGTGAGGAGGTTTATTGAAAGACTTGATCAACCTATCCAATTTCAGATGTCTAAGGAGACTGGGAGTGAGATTTCTTTTCAGGCGGATGCCAATGTCGCCAAGCGAGTCAAGATGGTTCTTGCACAGGGAGGTCAGGGGTCTGACAAAAGACCTCATCATTCTGGTGGGTTCATCGGTGCCTCATCTGGAGGCAGGGGTACTTTTGGTAGGGTCCATCCTCCCAGGCCGTCTCATTCAGCGCTTCAGGCATCCCACATGCCTCAGGGAGTCGTGGCCCTTATGTGCCTCATTCTGGACAACCAACCTGCAATGCACCACCAAATCCTATTAGTGCACCTCCTATTCAGAGTTATTACCGTGGTCATCCGTCCCATTCGAGTCAGTATCAGTTTCCACAGCCACAGTACCAGGATGGATGAGTTATGGGCATATCAGGAGGAACTGTCCGAGATTATTCGGCGTCCAGCCACAACATCAGGGTTCTCGTACCATGGTTCTGGCACCAATTGTTGCACCACCTGCTCAGCCACCCAGAGGGAGGGGTCAGTCAGCCAGAGGGAGGGGTTAGACAGCCAGAGGTAGAGGCTATATTATTAGAGGTGGAGGTCAGGCCATTAGAGGTGGATGCCATCCAGCTAGAGGCCGTCCCAGGGACATAGTTCTGGGTGGTGGGGCCCAGCCCCGATGTTATGCTTTTCTAACCAGGCCTGAGGCTGAGTCATCCGACGCTGTTATTACAGGTACTGTTTCAGTTTGAAGTAGAGATGCTTCAGTTTTGTATGATCAGGGATCTACTTACTCCCATGTATCATCCTATTTTGCTTCATATTTGGTTGCGCCTAGTGATTCTTTCAGTGCTCCTGTGTATGTGTCCACACCTGTGGGAGATGCTATTGTGGTAGACCGCGTTTATCATTCATGTGTAGTCACCATTGGTAGTCTTAAGACTAGTGTAGATCTTCTACTTCTCGATATAGTTGATTTTAATGTTATCTTGGGTATGGATTGGCTGTCACCTTATCATGCTATGTTGGATTGTTACTCTAAGACAGTGACCTAAGCCTTGCCGAGGTTGCCTCGATTAGAGTGGAGGGGGACTCCTGGCCATTCTACCAGTAGGGTTATCTCTTATATGAAGGCTCGGCGTATGGTCGGGAAGGGGTGTCTAGCTTATTTGGCTTATGTCTGCGATTCCAGTGCGGAGGGTCCTTCCATGGATTCAGTGCTAGTTGTTCGCGAGTTTCCAGAGGTTTTTCCTACAGACCTGCCGGGGATGCCACCCGACAAGGATATTTATTTTTGTATTAATTTGGCTCCGGGCACTCAACCCATTTCCATTCCGCCATACTGTATGGCCCATGCAAAGTTGAAGGAATTGAAGGAACAATTGCAGGATTTTCTTGATAAGGGATTCATTAGACCTAGTGTCTCGCCCTAGGGTGCACCTGTGTTTTTTGTGAAGAAGAATGGTAGATCGATGAGGATGTGCATAGATTATCGACAGTTAAACAAAGTCACCATCAAGAAAAAGTATCCATTGCCGAGGATTGACGACTTATTTGATCAGCTTCAGGGTGCCAAGGTGTTTTCAAAGATTGATTTGAGATATGGCTACCATCAGTTAAGGATTAGGGCATCCGATATCGCTAAGATAACTTTTCGGACTCGGTATGGGCATTATGATTTCTAGTGATGTCCTTTGGGTTGACCAATTCCTCATCAACATTTATGGATTTGATGAACTGAGTGTTCAAGCCTTATTTGGACTTCTTCGTGATTGTGTTTATTGACGATATCTTGATCTACTCCCGTAGTCGAGAGGAGTATGAGTAGCGTCTTAGGATTGTGCTTTAGACTCTGAGAGACAACCAGTTATATGCTAAAATTTTGAAGTGCATGTTTTGGTTGGAATCACTTTCTTAGGCCATGTTGTATCAGCATAGGGCATTCAAATAGATCCTAAGAAGATTGAGTCAGTTCAGAACTGGCCTAGACCCACTTCAGCCATGGAGATAAGAAGTTTCTTGGGTTTGGCGGGCTATTACCGTCGCTTATGGAGGAGTTTTCATCTATAACAACCCCGTTGACCAGGTTGACCCAGAAGGGTGCCCTGTCAAGATGGTCAGACGGGTGTGAGGTGAGCTTTCAGAAGCTCAAGACAGCTTTTACTACAGGGCTGGTGTTGGTGTTACCCACATGTTCAGGATCTTATACGATATATTGTGATTTGTCGCGTTTTGGGCTCGATGCGGTATTGATGCAGGAAGGTAGGGTGATTGCATATGCATCGTGGCAGTTGAAGGTTCACGAGAAGAATAACCCTGTCCATGGATTAGAGTTGGAATCCATTGTTCATGCGCTGGAGATTTGGAGGCACTATATTTACGGTGTGTC
>MDKI01080551.1:0-31164 GCA_005239505.1 Nicotiana paniculata
GAAAGAAAAAAAAGTTTAAAAACATAAAAGAAAAAAAACACAAAACTAACGAAAAGAATCAAATTTTTTTTTGAAGCTAACAAACTTTATCTAAAAATAAAAATTTGATTTTTTATTAGCTAACTAATCTTATAACAATCCTATTTATCCCACCCACTTTGTTTATCTTCATTTTTAAAATTCAAATAATTCTTAATTAACTCCCAAAATCTCCTTTTCTTAGCCTCAGGTCTCTCAAACCCATTCTCCCACTCCACTCCAACTCTAGTTCCTCCATTCATCCCACATATTCTATATATATATATATATATATATATATATATATATATATATGTTGGGTATATACATTAGGAGGAGGGGAAAAAGGAAAGAAAAAAAGAAGAAGAGGGGGACGGGCAGAACAGAGAAAAGGATAACAAAAAGATAAAAAAAAAAAGAGAGGAAGTTTTGGAGACTGGAGGAGAACAAAGAAAAAAAAAAGAAAGAAAGAAGGAGATAAGGAGTAAGAACAAAAAAAAAACAAATTATTTTCATTTTTCTAGTTTATAGATTTCACTTCAAATATAAGTTTCCTTTGTCTAAATTTGGATTGGAAGAACCACGTGAAGAAAAAAGGATTTAGTTTGAGATTGGTTTGAGATTGAGGAGTCAAGGTTTGTGGTTCAAGAGTTCGAGGTTCCGGTTCGCAATTTCAACATCTCAGTCCGACGATTGTTTCTTTGTTATTCCGATTGAGTTGCAAATTTTCAGTTTTATCCATCTATATAAAGGTCTTCTTCTATTTATTTTTACTATTTTAATTGTTACTTTGATGGGTCTAGTTAAAAGCTTTTAACTGTTTCTTTGCACAAGTCTTTCGAAATGTATGTCGAGTGTTTGGTTTGCTTGCTAAATCATAAATGATAATAATAATAATAATAATAATAATAATAATATGATTCTCACCTTAATTCTTCATTGATATCTAAAGTTTGATATTCTGTTTATGCATATTAAAACTTAAGTGGACTTTAGGTAATAATTTTTCTTTTGAACAAAGAAAGAGAAGCATACTGATGCTAATTGTCATATCTTCATTTTACAAAGAAAGAATTATCATTGAAGCTCTTCAGTTACATAATTCAATAAAAGAGAAAAACATCTATAAACTACTTGGCAGTTTGCTTCTATTTTAAATTACTTCGCTATTTTCTTTATATTATGCTACTATTGTTTAGGACATGTTTTCTTTGTGTTGGTATAGATTTTGGACCGCATTGACTGTTAAGATTTAATTGGGCCTTGTATTTCTTTTGGCTAACATGGAAAGAACATGAGCTTGGCAATCAGATTTGTAATTTGGGCCTTATACATTTGGTGGGCGATTGACTTGAACTCAACAACCTCAAGTTTTGAAATTTGTAAGCGTGCTCCGTCATTATTTAATAAATAATGCCAACTTGTGTCAAAATCGCTAGTATGCTTTAGGCACGTATTAACAAATCTATTATTGTGATTATGTACACGTCTGCGCGACAAAATTATAGTTTCAAAATTAAAATCAAGGTATGCATTCGTACCACTTTGGTTAAACAATCTTAATAACTATATAAATAAATATATCGAATCTTAAAGAGATGAAGTAATAAAATACTTTAAAATACTAGAAAAACTTTAAATGTACTTTAAATATTAGCCCATGTGTTCATATTCGAACCTTGGATTGATATGATTAAATAATAAAAGGATCATGTGCGCGTTCCGCGTCTCGATTTCCTTTAGATTTAAAAATAATTATGTTATATCCATGTATACATTCCGTATTTTGGTTTAACATTTAACTTAAAAGAAGTACCTTGTGTGCGTATCTTGGTAAACACAATTAATAAAAATATATAATAAAAAAAAATTAATTATGTACCTTGTGTGCATACCGTATCTTTGTGAACACAATTAATAAAATATGATAATAAATTAAGCGGTAATAAATAAGCCATAATTAATAAAAATACAAGAATAGCTGAAAATTGATTTAAGCCTTACATTAATCAATAAAAGCGACCGTGCTAGAACCACGGGACTCGAGGGGTCCCTTACACCTTTCCCTCGGTCAACAAAATTCCTTACTGAGCCTTCTGTTTCGTAGGACATAAATTAGGAGTCAAATCTTCCTTTTGATAAGGGATTCAATACAAGGTGACTTGGAACACCAAAACTCAATTCCAAGTGGCGACTCTAAATAATTAATAATCTCTTTTCAAAACGACACTTTAATTGGAAAAACTCTTCTTCACCAACCTCGTAATAGGGTTGTGTCGGAAAAATGAGGTGTGACAGGTCGTGTTTGATTTCTCTTAGTGGTTTTGAGACCATAGCCTGTCTATTATTACTCATCATGGTAGACTTTGTTGTTATCTTGGGAATGGAATGATTGTCTCCCCATTATGCTATTCTTAATTGTCACGCTAAGACCGTGAAGCTGGCTATGCCGGGTTTACCGCGATTTGCGTGGAGGGGTACCTTAGAGTACACTCCCAGCAGAGTTATTTCATTTCTTAAAGCTCAACGAATGATTGAGAAGGGGTGTGACGTGTATCTAGCTTATGTGAGAGATGTCAGTATTGATACCCCTACAGTTGAGTCAATTCCAGTAGTGAGGGACTTCCCATATGTGTTTCCAACTGATCTTCCGGGAATGGTGTCCGTCAGAGATATTGATTTTGGCATTGATTTGTTGCAGGGCACTCATCCCATCTCTATTCCTCCATATCGTATGGATCCTCTTGAGTTGAAGGAGATGAAGGAGCAATAATATGAGTTTCTTGATAAGGGATTCATTTAGCCCAATATGTCACCTTGGGGTGCTCCGGTCGTATTTGTGAAGAAAAATGATGGTTCTATACGTATGTGCATTGATTATCACCATCTGAACAAAGTTACGGTGACGAATAGGTACCCATTACCTCGTATTGATGACTTATTTGATCAGTTACAGGGTGCCAGGGTGTTTTCCAAGATTGACTTGCATTCAGGCTATCATCAATTGAAGATTCGGGAGCCAGATATCCCGAAGACTGCGTTCAGGACTCGGTATGGTCACATTGAGTTTCTTGTGATGTCTTTTGGACTGACCAATTCCCCAGCAACTTTTATGCACTTGATGCACAGTGTGTTCCATCCTTATCTTGACTCCTTCATCATTGTGTTTATTGATGACATTCTGGTGTACTCCCGGACTCGGGAGGATCATGAGAAGCACCTAAGGATTATGCTTCAGACCTTGAGAGAAAAGACGTTATATGCAAAATTTTCAAAGTGAGAGTTTTGGCTAGACTCAGTGGCATTCTTGGGTCATTTGGTACCAAGTGATGGGATCAAAGTAGATCCGAAGAAGGTGGAAGCAGTGCAGAGTTTCCCTAGACCATCATCAGCTATGTAGATCCGGAGTTTTCTTGGTTTGGTGGGGTATTACCGTCGTTTTGTAGAGCGATTCTTATCTATTGCAACACCTATGACCAGGTTGACCAGAAGGGTGCTTCGTTCAGGTGGACAGAGGCGTGTGAGGAGAGCTTTCAGAAGCTCAAGATAGCTTTGATTACAATCCCGGTATTGGTATTGCCTACAGGTTCGGGGTCTTATACTGTATATTGTGATGCATCGCGAATTGGTCTCAGCGTGGTGTTGATGCAGGACGGTAGGGTGATTGCCTATGCGTCCAGACAGCTAAAGGTGCATGAGAAGAATTATCCTGTCCACGACCTTTAGTTAGAAGCTATTGTTCATGCCTTGAACATTTGGCGGCACTATTTGTACGATGTCCCTAGTGAGATTTACACCGATCATCGGAGTTTGCAGCATCTATTCAAGCAAAAGGATCTTAACTTGCGTCAGTGGAGGTGGTTGGAGATACTTAAGGACTATGATATCACTATTTTGTACCATCCGGGGAAGGCCAATGTGGTGGCCGATGCTTTGAGTCACCGGGCGGAGAGTTTGGGGAGTTTAGCATATCTACCAGCAGCAGAGAGGCCATTAGAGTTGGATATTCAAGCCTTAGCTAGCCAGTTTGTGAGATTGGATATTTCTGAGCTGAGTCGAGTATTGGCTTGTGTGGTCTCCCGGTCTTCTATTTATGATCGTATCAGGGAGCGTCGGTATGATGACCCCCATCTGTTTGTCCTTAAGGACACGGTCCAGCACAGTGATGCTAAGGAGGTCACTATTGGGGAGGATGGTGCATTGAGGATGCAAGGCAGGTTATGTGTGCCCAATGTGGATGGTTTGCATGAATTGATTCTCTAGAAGGCTCACAGTTCGCAGTACTCCATTCATCCGGGTGCCACAAAGATGTATTAGGACTTGAGGCAACATTATTGGTGGAGGAGGATGAAGAAAAACATAGTGGAGTATGTGGATCGGTGTCTAAATTGCCAACAGGTGAAGTATGAGCACCATCGGCAGGGTGGGTTGCTTCAGAACTTAGAGATTTCAGAGTGGAAATGAGAGCAAATCGATGTGGATTTCGTTGTTGGACTCCCATGGACTCAGCGGAGGTTTGATGCAATTTGGGTGATTGTGGATAGGCTGACCAAGTCAGCTCATTTCATTCCTGTGATGACTACTTATTCTTCCGAGCAGCTGGCTCGAATTCACATTCGCGAAATCGTCAGGCTTCATGGCGTACCAATATCTATCATCTCTAACCGGGATACGTAGTTTACATCACGGTTCTGGAAGGCCGTACATCATGAGTTGGGTACTCGAGTGGAGCTAAGCACAACATGTCACCCTCAGACGGACAGACAATTCGAGCGCACTATTTAGATATTAGAGGGTATGTTCCGTGTGTGTGTGATGGAGTTTGGAGGTTCGTGGGATCAGTTCTTGCCACTTGCAGAGTTTTCCTACAATAACAGTTATCAGTCGAGCATCCAGATGGCAGCGTATGAGGCTCTGTATGGTAGGAGGTGTCCGTCCCCAGTAGGTTGGTTCGAGCCGGGCGACGCTAGATTATTGGGTACAGACTTGGTTCCGGATGCCCTAGATAAGGTGAAAGCGTTTCAGGATCGACTTCGCACAACCCAATCCAGACAGAAGAGTTATGCGGACCGGAAGGTTCATGATGTTGCATTCGTGGTTGAAAAGAGGGTCTTGCTCCGAGTATCGCCTATGAAGGCCGTTATGAGGTTCGGGAAGACGGGAAAGCTGAGCCCAAGGTTCATTGGTCCTTTTGAGGTGTTGCGGCAAATTGGGGAGGTTGCTTTACCACCCAGTCTAGCAGGAGTTCATCCGGTATTCCACGTTTCTATGCTCCGAAAGTATCACAATGATCCGGCTCATGTATTGGATTTTAGCTCAATCTAGTTGGACAAGGATCTACCTTATGTTGAGGAGCCAGTGGCCATTTTGGACAGGCAGGTCAGAAAGCTAAGGTCAAAGAACATTGCTTCCGTGAAGGTTCAGTGGAGGGGTCAGCCGGTCGAGGAGGCGACTTGGGAGACCGAACATGATATGTGCAGCCGTTATCCTCTTCTTTTCACCACTTCAGGTATGTCTCTACACTCATTCAAGGACGAACAATTGTTTTAAGAAGGGGAGGATGTGACGACCCGGCCGATCGTTTTGAGAGTTATATCCCCAATCCCCTGTTTATTGTTTCCCCCGTGTCTTTTTCTGCTTATGTGTCTTGCCGGGAAGTGTTGGTTGTGGTTTCGGAGTGTTTTGGGATACTTAGTTCCTAAATGGAAGCTTAAGTCTTAGAATTTTGATCGTTGTCAAAATAGTATGAAGATGAATCTGAAATGAAGTTTCGTCGATTTCGTTAGCTCAATTGGGTGATTTTGGACTCAGGGGCGTGTCCAGATTGTGTCATGGAGGTCTGTAGCTTATGTAGGCTTGAAATGGCGAAAGTCGAATTTTTGGAGATTTTGACCGGTAGTGTACTTTTTGATATCAGGGTCGTATTCCGATTTTGGAAGTTGGAGTAGGTCTGTAAGGTTCAATATGACTCGTGTGCAAAATTTGGAGTCAATCGGATGTGGTATGATAAGTTTTGGCATCGGTTGTAGAATTTTGGAACTTACAAGTTCATTAACATTGAATCGGAGGGTGATTTTTGTTTTAGCGACGTTTGATGTGATTCGAGGGCTCGACTAAGTTTGTATGGTGTTTTAGGACTTTTTGATATCTTTGGTTGAGGTCCTGGGGGCCTCGGATGTGTTTTGGATCATTATCGGAGGAATTTTAGACTTAGAGAAATTGTTGAAGTTCTATGATCTAGCATCTGGTTTCCTTATATGCGATAGCGAGAGAGGGGCCGCGATCGCATAGGTTTATCTAGGCAGAGGAATTCTCCACGTTCGCTGGCAGGAGTATGCGAACGCGTAGTGGTGTGAAGTGGTGCTTCGCAAACGCGTGGACAGGGTCGCGTTCGCGTAGTGTTAAAGAGGCTAAAGCTGGGCCACATACTTTGCTCATCGCGAACACGTGAGGACGTTCGCGATCGCATAAGCATGAGAGCCAGTGCATCGCGTTCGCGGGATGATTGACGCGTTCGCGTAGGGTTAAATCCTGGGGCAGCGAAGTTTTTCTTCGCGATCACGAGGCTATTTTTGCAATCACAATTAAGAAATCACTAGGCATGCTTATATCATTTCAAAATGAGGGTTTGGCCATTTTTATCAAACCTTGAGTTTGGGAGCTCGGATTTGGACGAGATTTTGAGGGATTTTCAGAGACTTCGATTGGGTAATGATTCTACACTTCATTTTGGTTTTATCCCATTAATCTATCATTAATTTCATGTTTAATTTCGAATTTGGGGTTGAAAATTTGGGGAAAATGGGAAGTAGTTCTTCAAGTAAAATTTTGAGTTTTGAAAGGCAATTTGAGGTCAGATTCGAGTAGTTCTTATATGGTTGGACTCGTGAGTGAATGAATGTTCGTATTTTGTGAATTTTACCCGATTTTGAGACATAGGCCCGGAGAGGCTTTTTGGGAAGATTTCCTAATTTCTTGCTTTAGCTTAGATTTTATTGATTAGATTAGTTTCTTATAGATATATTTATGATATGTAATTGATTTTGGCTAGATTTGGGCCATTCGGAGTCAGATATTCGCGGGAAAAGCATTGCTACCGATTGATTGAGCTTGGTCCGAGGTAAGTGGCTTGCCTAACCTTGTGTGGGGGAAATCCCCTTAGGATTTGGTACTGATATGATATGTGTGCGCCGTGTACGCGAGGTGACGAGTGCATACACGAGATATTTGTTGCAAAGCCTGATTTTTACTGAGTAATTACCTGTTTTCACCTTAATTGAATGTACTAGCATGTGTAGTTACCCTGTTAGCCTAGAATAACATGTCTACATGTCTTAATTGCTTACTGAACTCTTTACATCATGCTTAATGAATTCCTTCTTCTTTTCTTGACTTGTACTTAGCTTAAACTGTAGATTCTTGTGTTGTAGATGTTATCTTCATTTGTTTGAGCTGTGTACTTACTTTGGGACTACGAGACGGTATCCCGGGAGACCCCCCTGCATATTTACTTTTGATACTACACGACGGTACCTCATGAGTTCTCCTTGCACATTTAGTTTTGAGACTACAAGGCGCTTCCTTAGGAGTTCTCTTTGCATATTTATTTTGGGACTACGAGACGGTATCTCGGGAGCTCCCATGCTGTTGTTTATTCTATGTGTTGAACCATTACTGTTGTGTTTCCTTTTGCTTAGTTCCAGTCTGTTATTATACTGTATATTTTCTACTTCATTTATTAATTACCAGTGGGCCTGACCTGACCTCGTCACTCTTGACCGAGTTTAGGCTTGGCACTTACTGGGTACCATTGTGGTGTGCTCATGCTACTCTTCTGCACATGTTTTGTGTGCAGATCTAGGTGCTCATTATCAGCCGTATTATCAGTGAGCCGAGACAGCTTTGGAGACTTCAAGGTATATCTACCGTGTTCGCAGACCTCAGAGTCCCCCTCTATTCTCCCCCGTGTCAAACACTTTCTGTATTTCTTTTTATTAGACTCTGGTGTATAGAGATACTACTTCTTTCTGTAGCTTGTGACTCATGATGTTTCGGGTTTTGGGAAAGTTGGGCACGTCTAGCATTTTGGTTATTGTACATGCAGAGCGACATTGTTTTTGGTTATTTAGTATCTATTGCAGGTAGTTGATAAGTTTTGTTTCCATTATTGGTATTTCCGCAATTTGTTAGGCTTCCCTAGTTCTAGAGACTAGGTGCCGTCACGACGTGTTTCGGAGGGATGTTTGGGTCTTGACACCAAATATGTAATTAGATTCTAAAACCGAGTCCAAATTGACCTTCAATCCCCCAAATTACACCCTCTTAAGTTATAGACAAAACCCTAAATTTTTCTTTAAAAATTTATATTCTAGGGATAGAAATCCATTGGAAATTAATATATAAAGTCGTATCCAAGTGAAAATTTCTTACTTCCAACGTAGTAGTGAATTAGCTTTCCAAAATCTCCTCCTCTCGTAGCTTAGGGTTCAAAATATTAGTGAATGAACAATATTCCAAAATTATATTATTTAATACATTGCGCAGTTATACCCATCACGATCACAGGACCCACTTCGCGATCGCAAAATCCAAAATGATTGTCCAGCTGCTGCTCTTCTTTGCAAATGCGAAGACCTCCTCCGTGAACGTGATGCCTGATCTGCTAATCTTACGCGAACACGAGCTTGGCTCGTGAACGCGGAGTCATTCCTTCCTTCTGACATCCTTCCATCACGAACGCGTCCCATGCACGTGAATGCGATACTTCAGATCCCTCTCTCCGTGAACACGATACATTCCACGCGACCGCGAAGAGGAAAAATCTCTTTCCAACTTCCTCTTCTCTGTGATCATGAGAGAAGCTCCACGAACACGAAGCACTGTTACTCATCAGAAAAATGAGCAATCCAAACCTAAGGGAAATAACCCAAAAACACACTCGAGCCACCCGAGACCTTATCCAATCACACTAACAAGTTCCAATATCTTACCTGAACTTTTCCAAATGCTTAAAACACCACGACTATCCAAGAACCGACAACCAAAACACATGTTAAGCTTCTCTTAAGTTCATTAACTTCCAAACTTCGAACCAAGCGTCTGATTCAACCCAAAATAATACAAAATGCATTCAAACATTACACACAAGTCCTAAATGACAAAACAAACCTATTCCATCTTTTGGAACTAAAATCTGAATTCGATATAATCAAAGTCAACTAATTCTTCAAACCTCCAAATAGCCAACTTTCGGCAAATAGCACCAAGACATCCTAGGAACCTCTAAATCCGAACATACGCCCACGTCCAAATTTTACACCCTGCACATTTGTTGTACATATCTGAATAAAGGCTTATGAGTCTAGTTTACAACACGTCAAACCATTCGTCATATGGACATTCTACAAGAAGAGATGATTATTTCACTGGGCAGAAGCAAAAACAGTGATTTGTGCTTTCGGGAACGTCCGATAAAATTTGAATTTGATAAAATATATAATTTACTTTCAGGATGCTTTAATATTTAATAAATAGTAGTATATGTTTTAATATTTACAAGATACTTATAATTTGTTAAATTTTTTTAATGGAGATATGTAAGTCCAAAATGTATAGAAATTATTATTACCAAGATAATTTGGTTAATTATTGAAATTAGTGGGAGAAAAATGAGTTTAATGAGGATTTTTGGACAATTGCAGGTGACAAGGATGTCACCATATAGATGCATAGCAAGGAGTAGCAAGTGACTAGTACAAATTACCATGTTGGTGGCATCTTTATAGTCAATTTCTTAGTGATAAAGTCATGGCTCTAAGTTTGTTGGCCGTTGGACGATAATAGAGAAATTCTTTACTTAATTAAGGCATACGATAAGAATGTTTCTAAGTCCCTATTGAGGCATACGATAAGAATGTTAATGTTCATAATGTTATGTTATATGCATCTTCATTTACCATTGATCTACGGCCAGTTGGGTAGTTATGCATATTCATTTGCCACAGAGCTACGGCTGGTCGGGCAGTCATACATTTACCATCGAGCTATGGCCGGTTGGGCAGTTACGCATTTACCACCGAGATATGGCCGGCTGGGCAGTTATGCATATTCATTTACCATCAAGCTACGACCGTTCAGGCAGTCATGCATTTACCATCGAGCTACGATCGGTTGGGTAGTTATACATTTACCATCGAGCTGCAACCGATCGAGCAGTATCCATTTACTACCGCGCTATGGTCGGTCGACAGTTACCATTGATCAGTTGGGCAGTGAACGTCACGATAATCATGTAGTCAGAACTATGGTATTATAGTTATATATTGTATATACGAGATTGAATTTATTATGCTTGTTATGTCCCTCAACGGCGGGCTAGAGGTTATACGTTGACTCTTATCCCTCTTAGTAAAAGTATCTTATTGTTATGATTATTTCTACCTTACATACTCGATACACTATTCGTACTAGCGCCTCTTTTGCCTAGGGGAGCTATGTTTCATATCGCACATGTGTAGATATATTAGGCAAGAATTCTCCACTGTAGGCTGCCTTGAGATATCACTTTTTGGCTGGTGAGATCCATTTCTTCCTGGAGTATTGTCGAGTCAGGGTTCTGTATATTTATTTTGTTTTATGAGGACGTCTGGGACCCTACCCCGACTTATGTATATTACAGTCACGTTTACGTAGAGGCTTTGCAGACAGTATCATGTGTATAGTTTTTGTTATGACATGTTAGTCTATCATGGCGGCTCTGCTAAACCCCATGTATCTATGTAAATCATTTTTGAGTTAGTTGTGAGAGTTAAGTTCTAATGTCGTTACATATGTATATATATTTATATGTCCTCTAGTGGCCCGTGACAAGTCTTATAGTAACAACAAAAAAAAGAGATAAAGTATGTAGGTCTCGATTGAGTAGGCACTAGGTGCCAGTCGTGGTCCTTGGGTTTGGGTCGTGATAAACCGTGCATCAGAGCAGGTCTGTCCTAGGGTTGTTTGCAAGCTGTGTCTAGTAGTCTTTTTTATAAATGTGTTGTGCACCATGTTATATAAATAGGAAACAACAGGGCATTTAAGGGTCGATTACCCTTCCTTCTTGATATTAGATCGTGCAATAGAGTAGAGCCGTAGGGAACAAAGTCCTTGAGCTTTGACTTGTTTTATATATACAATGATGCCTGTGACCAGGAAAGCTACAACTAGTCAGAAGGTAAAGCAGTGGCCGGTGAGGGCATGAGTAGAGCACCAGCGTCTAGTGAGGGCCAGAGTGAGGCCCCGAGGGGAAGTCTGACACCCTTACATAGTTCTCCGATTTTGCTAGAACCTGAGGAGATGATGAGGAACTCAGTACCTCCACATGTTGCTCATGATGAGGATATGGATATGCATAGTGCAGTGTGATTGTTGACTAGATTAGTAGCCGCTCAAGCTCAGGGCCAGGTAGGTACAGGTGTTGGCAAGAGAGTTCGGGACTTTACTGGATCCAAAAATGATAAGGAGCCATAAAATTTTATTGATAGGATGTAGAGGAATTTGAAGGTGATGCATGCATAGGACACTGAGTCAGTAGAGTTGGTCTCTTATTGATTCCAGGATATTGCAGATTAGTGGTATGCGACTTGGAAATTGTCCAGAGGGAAAAATGCACCTCCAGCGGTATGGGAAGAGTTATCAGGAGCTTTCTTGCGTCATTACTTACCGACAGAGATTCGTCAGACAAGGGTAGACATGTTCTTGGATCTTAGACATGGAATATGAGTGTTTGGGAGTATAGTCTCCAGTTTGATTCATTGGCGAGGTATGTCCCCTCGATTGTGGCTGAGATAAGTGACTGAGTGCAGCGGTTTGTGGTAGGACTTGGGATGCACCTGATTAATGAGTGTTCCACGGTCTCTCAACTTAATAGTATGGACATTTCCCGCATCAGGCTTATTCTCAGAATTTGGAGGATAGGAAACGAAAGCAATACGAAGATAGTGATGAGGGTCAATGTAAGAGGGCCATGTCTGTTAGACAAATTGAGCATTTTGGGGATGATCCTAAAATACCATATTTCATTGATAGTGTCCAATGCAGAGGCCGCGTTATGAGGGTTCTGTTTATTCTGAATTAGGTCAGGGTTCGAGGACTTTGGGTTTTCAGAATCATAGGGATTTAGTGCATGATCCTCATCCTTAGTGCAACCAATGTGGTAGAGCTCATTTTGGACAATGTCGTCTGGAATCTAATATATGTTATACCTGTGGAGACCCCAGTCATTACATGAGGGATTGTCCTATGAAGGATAGAGGCAGGGTGGTTCAGCCCATTGGATCTATAACAACCTCCTCCTCTTCAGTACAGCCTCTAGAGCGAGGCCCTCAGACATCAGTTGGTAGAGGTAGAGGCATGGGTGGAGTATCTAGCTCCGGCGGTAGTCAGAACCGCATGTATGCTTTGGCAGGTCATTAGGACTCAGAGGCTACACCGGATAAGGTGAAAGGTACTGTAACTATATGTAATGTTCGATCTTAATTATGCTAATTGCCCTGTTAATATGATTAATATAAGAGTGAGTTGGCATTACGTCTAAAGGGTTAAGGGAAACCAAGGCTAGCTTGAAAGCAAAGTAAGAACCTGAGGATAGAGGACTAAGGGAGGAGAGGGTAGTGACCTAGGATATTAAGGAGTTAGAACTCCGATAGCTCTAATCCCCA
The DNA here is from genome assembly GCA_005239505.1 of Nicotiana paniculata. Lineage (NCBI taxonomy): Eukaryota > Viridiplantae > Streptophyta > Magnoliopsida > Solanales > Solanaceae > Nicotiana > Nicotiana paniculata. The sequence continues at coordinate 12,720 of MDKI01080551.1, forward strand.
GGGAGGAAACCACAGATAGTATGCAAGAATTTGGGAAAGTTAGTATAATGGAATAGAAAGTTATGAACCCGGCTATTAAGATTACAACTAGTAGGTGCCAGCGCCTAGAAGATAGATTAACAAACTCGTAGGTGATGAATGGATGAGGAAGTAGTTTTAAGGAGGGAGGGTGTCCTAACCCCGAGAGACCCCGATAGTTGTTTCATTGGAATACAACCCGGGAAGGTTTATACATTTAGAATTGTTGAGTATGTCATGTAGATCTTGCAAGTTTAAACATTCAAGGACAAATGTTTCTAGGTGAGGAAAGATGTTAGACCTCGTACCTTTGTTGTACATATCTAAATAAAGGCTAATGAGTCTAGTTTACAACACGTCAAACCATTCGTCATATGGACATCCCTACAAGGAGAGATGATTATTTTGATGGGCGGAGGCAAAAACAATAATTTGTGCGTTCGAGAACGTCCAGTAAAATTTGAATTTGATAACATATATATTTTACTTTCGGGATGATTTAATATTTATTAAATAGTAGTATATGTTTTAGTTTTTACAAGATACTTATAATATATTAAATTTTTGTAATGGAGATATGTAAGTCCAAAATGTATAGAACTTATTATTACTAAGATAATTTGGTTAATTATTGAAATTAGTGGGAGATAAATGAATTTAATGAGGATTTGTGGACAATTTCAAGGTGACAAGGATGTCACCACGTGGATGCATAGCAATGAGCAGCAAGTGACTAGTATAAATTACCATGTTGGTGGCATCTTTATAGATAATTTCTTAGTGAAAAAGTCATGGCTTTAATTGTCTGGGCCCATGGACATAAATAGAGAAATTCTTCACTTAAGCTCTCATTTTAGTGGTATGGAATTGAAAAAAATGGGGATGCTCTCTATAGATCTTTGACAATCAAAACAAAAACGAATAGAGGGGTTCACAAGTATACATTCATTTAGTTGTTTCGAATCCGTGGTGCTATAGTTAATCCGTAAATAGTTCGAGATTGAGGCGTAGAGGAGATTCTTCATAGATACAAGTAGGAAGTTGATATTAAAGGTATGTTAAGGCTAATTCTTCTTTTTTTGGCATGATCCAAGTAACAAAACGTAAACGTAATGTTCTTCTAGAAAGGGTTCTACTCTTAGTAGTTAAGGATGCCTATATTATTCATTCCTATAAAATATAACTCAAAGCATGTCTATGTATGTTTCTAAGTCCCTATTGAGTCATACAATAAGGATGTCAATATTCACAATGTTATGTTATATGCATCTTCATTTATTATTGAGTTGCAGTCGGTTGGGCAGTTATGCATTTTCATTTTCCACCAAGCTACGACTGGTCGGGCAGTCATGCATTTACCCCCGAGCTATGACCGGTTGGGTAGTTACGCATTTACCACCGAGTTATGGCCGGTCAGTCTGTCATGCATTTATCATCGCGCTACGGTCGGTCGGGCAGCAATCATTGATCGGTTAGGCAGGTGCATTTACCTCCGCGCTATGGTTGGTCGGGAAGTTACCACTGATCAGTTGGGCAGTTAACGTCACGATAATCATGTATTCAGAACTATGGTATTATAGCTTTATATTTGCATATACGAGATTGAACTTATTATGCATGTTATGGCCATAGAGGCGGGCCAAAGGTTAGAGGTTGACTCTTATCCTCCTTAGTGATAATATCTTACTGTTATGATTCATTTATGCCTTACATACTCGGTACACTATTCGTACTAGCGTCCCTTTTGCTTGGGGCATTGTGTTTCATACCACACAAGAATATATAGAAGAGGCATGAGTTCTCCACTGTAGTCTGCCTCCAAATATCAACTTTTAATTGGTGAGCTCCACTTCTTCCTAGAGTATTTCCGAGTCAGGGTTCTGTATATGTTATTTTGTTTTATGAGGACGTCTGGGTCCCTGTCCTGACTTATAAATATTATGGTCACGTTTCCATAGAGGCTTTGCAGACAGTATCCTGTGTATAGTTTTAGTTATTACATGTTAGTCTATCATTCCATGTATCTATGTAAATCCTTTTTGAGTTAGTTATGAGAGTTAAGTTCTAATGTCATTACATATGTATATGTGTTTTTTTTTGTGTGTATGTGTGTGTGTGTGTGTGTGTATATATATGTGGGGGGGGGGATCTAATGGACCATGACAAGTCTTATAGTAAAAAGAAAAAAAAAAGATAAAGTATGTGGCGCTCGGTTAAGTAGGCACCAGGTTCCAGTCATGGCCCTCCAGTTTGGGTCGTGGCACAAAATGACCATACGAACCTACTAGATTCCTCAAATCACCAATTCGATGTTGTTCACACAAAGTTAAAACTTGATCAACTCTTACAACTTAAGCTTCCAACATGAGACTAAGTGTCTCAGACCACTCTCGGACCTTCCCCTAACCAAACCAACCATCCCTGCAAGTTACAAAACAAAATTTTTTTTACAAGAAGCATAAAATAGGGAAGCATGGCTCAAATGCAAAGTGATCGGACGGGTCATTATATTCTCCCCCTCTTAAATAAACATTCATCCTCGAACGGGTCTAGAATCATACATGAAGTGCCGAAAGATGATGATATCTTCTCTGTCTATCATTTTTTCGATCTCCAAGTTGCCTCTTTCAACTAGTTAACCTCTTCACTTAACCTTCTCTGATGCAATGTTCTTCGACCTCAACTTCCGAACCTGCCTATTCAAAAGACCCACCGGTTCTTCTTCATAAGCCAAATTCTTATCCAACTTCACCGAGATGAAATCTAACACATGTGACTTAACCTCGTAATACTTCTAAAGCATGGAGTCATGAAACACCGGATGAGCTCCAGATAAGTTGGGTGGCAAAGCAAGTCTGTAATATACCTCGCCAACCCTCTCTAACACCTCAAATGGATCGATATACTGAGGACTCAACTTGCCCTTCCTCCCAAACCTCATCACGCCTTTCATAGGCGAAACACTCAGGAGAACCTTCTCATCCTCAATGAAAGCCACGTTGCGAACCTTCCTATCAACATAACTCTTTTTCCTGGCCTACGCTATATGAAGCCTTTCCTAAATCAGTTTCAATTCCAAAGTATCATAAACCATATCAGTTCCCAACAAGCTAGCCTCCCCAGACTCAAACCAACTAACAAGAGAACACTATTGCATCCCATATAGGACCTCATATGGAGCCTTCTGGATATTGGCCTGGTAGCTGATGTTGTATGAAAACTCTACTAGCGGTAGAAACTGATCCTACTACCCACTGAAATCAATAATGCAAGATCTTAATATATCCTCCAAAATATTAATGGTCCGACAGACTGTCCATCCATCTGAGGGTGAAATGCTTTACTCAACTCCACCTGAATGCCAACTCACATTTCATGACTCTCCAAAAATGCAATTTAAATTGAGTTCCACGATCAGAGATGATAAACACTGCACACCATACAAGTGCACAACCTCTATGATATAGATATTAGCTAACTGCTCTAATGTGTAGGAAGCCATGACTCGAATGAAATGCGTATACTTGGTGTCTATTTACAATGACCCAAACAATATTAAATTTTCTCAAGGTATGTGGCAACCCTATCACAAAGTCCTAGTTATGAGCTCCCACTTTCTCTCCGGTAGGTCTTACCTTTGAAGCAAACCACTCGGTCCATGATGCTCATACTTGACCTGCTGATAATTCAAAATTTTGAGCAACATATCCAACAATATCCTTCTTCATCCTTCTCCACCAGTAATGCTACTTCAAACCATGATACATCTTTTTCATACCTGGATAAATAGAATACAGCAAGCTACGAGCCTCTTCAAGAATCAACTCCCTCAAACTATCCATATTAGGAATACAAATCAAACCCTGAAGCTGCAATACACCATCATCACCAAAATTCATCTCCTTATCACCATCGTGTTGCACCGTGTTCTTTAGGACAATCAAGTGGATATCGTCATACTGGTGAGTCTTAATGAGCTCATACAATGATGACTACGAAACAACACAAGTAAGGATTTTACTTGGCTCCGAAATATCTAATCTCACTAACTTGTTGGCCAACGCCTGAACATCCATAGCTAAAGTCCTCTCCCCAACTGGAATGAGTGCTAAACGCCCCATACTCTCGGTCTTTCTGCTTAACGCGTCTGCTACCATTTTATCCTTCCTCGGATGATAAATAAAGGTGATTTCATAATCCTTCAACAACTCCAACCATCTCCGCTACCTCAAATTTTTTTTTGTTTCTTTAAATAGTTAGTGGAGACTCCGATCATTTGTATACACCTCAGATGACACACCATACATATAACGACATGACCGGTCATTTTGAGCTCTAGCGTGTCGTTCAGTGATTTGAGGCTTTGAGCAGCTTCATTTATGGTATTATGACCCGTAGGCATGGTCAGAATTGAATTTTGGGAAGTTTAAAGTTGGTTTGGAAAGAAAAATTCTCATTTCAGAAGTCTTAAGTTGGAGAAATAGACTAAGATTGGAATTTTGAGTAAGATATCTCAGAATCAGGATTTGAAGGTTCCTGCAGGTTCGTATGATGATTTCGAACTTGGGCGTATGTCGGGACCGGGCTTTGGATAACCCGGGAGCGTTTCAGTGCATATTGTGGAATTTAGCATTTTAGAAGAATTTCATACATTTGGGCTTAAAGTGCACTTCAGAGTTATTGATGTCCGTTTGGGATTTCGAGTCTGGGAATAGCTTCGTATGGTGATTCTGGAGTTGGGAGCGCGATCGAAAGTGAATTCGGATGCTTGGAGGTCATTTTGAAGTCATTTGGCTAAAGATTGGTTTTTTAGAGATCTGACCGGAAGTGGAAATTTGGCTAAAGACTGTAATGTCGAATATGACTTGTGTGCAAAATTTGGGGTCAATCGGACGTGATTTGATAGGTTTCGGCATCGGATTTGGAAGTTTAAAATTTCAACTTCATAAAGTTGGGATTTGGGTGCGATTCGTGGTTTCGATGTTGTTTGATGAGATTTAAGGCCTTGAGCAAGTCCACATTATGTTTTGGAACAGGTTGGTATAATTGGACGGGGTCCCGGGGTGCCTCGGGTGGATTTCGGGTGGTTAACAGATCAAGATTTGAAGTTTGAAGAAGGGTTGGATTGTTTTCATCTGGTGTTACTGCACTTGCGAGGTTTTGGCCGCAGGTGCGGAGCCGCGGGTGCAGCTATGGCACCGCAGGTGCGAAGAATAGATGGTCCGGCTGGGAGTGCAGGTGCGATGGTATTTTCGCACTTGCGAGGTCGCAGATGCGGGTTGTGGGGCGCAGATGCGATTTTGGGCTGAAGCTGAGGAAGTCGCAGGTGCGGGAGATTGGTCACACCTGCGGGAGCGCAGGTGCGGAGGAAGAATTGCAGGTGTGGAAATGAGGCTGGGCAGAATGTTTTAAAACCGTGAATTGTTGGCCACTTCTTCATTTCTTCTTTAGCGTAGGCGATCTTGGGAGGCTTCAAAGAGAGGATTTCTTCATGCATTGTCAAGGTAAGTAACTCCTTCATGTTTTTAAAGTTAAATACAAGTATATGCATGGAATTAGACATGGAAATTGGCAGGAAATTGGGGAATCTTAAAGAAACTTAGAAAATGGAAATTTGGATTTTTAGCCACGAATTTAAGCATGGAATGTAGAGTAAATTGTATATTTGAACTAGTTGGAGTTGTGGGTAGATTATATCTTCGAAAAATTTCGGATTCCGGGCACGTGGGCCCGAAGGCATTTTGATTAATTCACTAAACGGGGTTGGGAAATTATATAATTTGGAATTGTTGCAAATATTAGAGTATATTTTCATTGGTTTGCCATTATTTGGATAGTTTTGGGGAGATGTGAGTCCATTGGAGTCGCCAGAAGGGCTTGTAAGCCGGTTATGGGGCTTCAGAGCGAGGTAAGTCTCCTTTCTAACTTTGTGAGGGGGAATTGTCCCCATAGGTTAACTAATTAAGTATGTGTTACTATCTGCGGGGGATACATATGCACGAGGTGATGGGAGTCTGTGCATAGCTACTATTATACCATGTCTGGGTAGCCTAGGACCCACTAGCATGCCTTACTTGTTGTACCTGTGATCTTGTCTGTGATATTAGACTGCTAATATAATCGAAATTGTAATTGAATGACTAAGGAAGATTAGAGTTTATTTTCTAAATCATCTAAAAAGAGAATTGGTTTCCTTCGTGGGCAATTGTATTCCCGGATAAGGTTGTATTATTAAACATTATAAGAACTTGGCAAGTGAATTTCGAAAAAGGGATTTAAATACTATTTTGTGGTTTTTAAAAGAGAAATCTGTCATTTACTTGGGTACTTGTTTTCCCGACGTATTCGGGGTGGACTGTTGATTGTGCATGTCTGCATGTGACCACTTCGCAATTTACATTTCGCGAGCAGAGTGTTATTTCCCCACTCTCATGGGAGCAGGCCGTACGCCACGACGGATTTAAAATGCACTTATGGAAGGATTTAAATATGATTATGGGCTCCGTATGAGCCAGGCACGTTCATTTCAGTAGGGTGATTTTCATGGAAAGGTATTAGAGCAGCAGGTGTTGTTCCGTCTTCGTCAAATTCATGCGATATTGTGATTTGTGTCATGTGAATTGTGAAACGGCTTGATAATTTCTTATGAGTTGAGATCTCCGCATAGTGATGACGTTATGTGAGCAGGACAGCTCTTGAGGTCCAGAGTATATGTATGTATCGCACCTCAGTTGCGCTTGAGTTTTGTAAGCATATGGCTTTATCAGTCTCCCCAGAATGGTATTATGCACTTAGCGTGCTCGTGACCGATATTCGGTAATGTGTAATAGTGAGCAATTCATCTCCGTATATATTTCCCTATGTGAGTTTTATGATGGGATCGGGTGGCACGCTGCCACGGGTATGGTATTTGGATCGGGTTGCACGCCGCAACAGTGTGATGATGAGAAGGTTAATGTATATTTATTTTCTTATGTTTTTCTTCCTATTTTCTGAGAAAAGTTCATATTAGTTGCGTGAGTTGAATAGTCTCTTCCTGAGTCATTTCTTATTTATCATGTTCGAGTTATGGCCTATTGGCGCGATGTGGTATCATGAGAGGCTGTTGCTCATGTTTGGGGTGATTTGTTGTTTGAGCAGTTCATACTGGGTGAGACGATATTTCCGGATAAGGGATCAGTGCGATAAGGTCATGTGAAGTGTATATTAACGAACAAATACCATTATTCAGGTTCATAATGAGGTGATGATTCTAGTCAAGATGAGATATTCAATGATTTGTTAACTCTGTAGTTGGGTATGAATTTCTACACATCTCCTCTGTTGTTGTGGTATCGTCAGCATTATAGCAGGATGTATGTACATATGTCATGAGGTGCCTTGGGAGCATCGGATTCAGGGAATTTTGGCTATTAAGGTTCAGGGAGCGTCGTTGTGGTCAGGTGGTGAATTATGCGGTGCATGGTGCTAATTCAGCAAGGGTATGCAGTCATGTTCTGGTATGTCATGTGGTAGTTGATACAGTGTTTATATATTGGAACTAGGCCTGGCAGAGAAAATTTCAGGTATTGGAACTAGGTTCTGAGCCTATTATATGGATAAAAGGAGAAATCTTTAGATGTGATCAAGCTAATGTACTCAACTGGGTTGTGGTAGCACGGGCAGGTGCTCGAAATGTTAAACAGTGATTTCAGATAACTCCAGAGCAGCTCTTGGCATGTTCGAGACGAACGTCGGTATAAGTGGGGGAGAATGTAACGACCCCACTGGTCGTTTTGAGCTCTAGCATGTCGTTCAGCTATTTGAGGTCGTGAGCAACTTCGTTTCTGGTATTATGACCCGTTCGCGTGGTCAGAATTGAATTTCGGGAAGTTTAGAGTTGGTTTGGAAAGAAAAATTCTCATTTTAGAAGCCTTAAGTTGGAGAAATGGACTAAGATTGGAATTTTGAGTAAAAAACCTCAGAATCAGGATTTGAAGGTTCTTGCAGGTTCGTATGATGATTTCGGACTTGGGCGTATGTCCGGACCGGGCTTTGGATAACCCATGAGCGTTTCGGTGCATATTGTGGAAGTTAGCATTTTAGAAGAATTTCATAAATTTGGGCTTGAAGTGCACTTCAGAGTTATTGATGTCCATTTGGGATTCCGAGTCTGGGAATAACTTCGTATGATGATTCTGGAGTTGGGAGCGCGATCGGAAGTGAATTCGGATGCCTGGAGGTCATTTTGAAGTCATTTGGCTAAAGATTGGTTTTTGAGAGATCCGACCGGAAGTGGAAATTTTGATATCGGGGTCAGAATGTGATTCCGGAAGTTGGAGCAGATCTATAATGTCGAATATGACCTGTGTGCAAAATTTGGGGTCAATCGGACGTGATTTGATAGGTTTCGGCATCGGATGTGGCATTTTGGAATTTCAAGTTCATAAAGTTGGGATTTAGGTGTGATTCGTGGCTTCGATGTTATTTGATGTGATTTGAGGCCTCAAGAAAGTCCGCATTATGTTTTGGAACAGGTTGGTATAATTGGACGGGGTCCTGGGGGCCTCGGGTGGATTCCGGGTGGTTAACGGATCAAGATTTGAAGTTTGAAGAAGGTTGGAATTGCTGTCATCTGGTGTGACCGCACCTGCGAGGTTTTGGCCGCAGGTGCGGAGCCGTGGGTGCGGCTATGGAACCGCAGGTGCGAAGATTAGATGGTCCGACTGGGAGTGCAGGTGCAATGGTATTTCTGCACCTGCGAGGTCGCAGATGAGGGTTGTGGGGCGCAGATGCGATTTTGGGCTGAAGCTGAGAAAGCCGCAGGTGCGGGAGATTGGTCGCACCTGCGGGAGCGCAGATACGGAGGAAGGATCGCAGGTGCGGAAATGAGGCTGGGCAGAATGTTTTAAAACCGTGAATTGTTGGTCACTTCTTCATTTCTTCTTTGGCTTAGGCTATCTTGGGAGGCTTCAAAGAGAGGATTTCTTCATGCATTGTCAAGGTAAGTAACTCCTTCATGTTTTTAAAGTTAAATACAAGTATAAGCATGAAATTAGACATGGAAATTGGCTGGAAAGTGGGGAATCTTAAAGAAACCTAGAAAATGGAAATTTGGATTTTTAGCCACGAATTTGTGCATGGAATGTAGAGTAAATTGTATATTTGAACTAGTAAGAGTTGTGGGTAGATTATATCTTCGAGAAATTTCAAATTCCGGGCACGTGGGCCTGAGGGTATTTTGGTCAATTCACTAAGCGGGGTTGGGAAATTATATAATTTGGAATTGTTGCAAATATTAGAGTATATTTTCATTGGTTCGCCATTATTTGGATAGTTTTGTGGTGATGTGTGTCCGTTGGAGTCGTCGGAAGGGCTAGGAAGTCGGTTATGGGGTTTCGGAGCGAGGTAAGTCTCCTTTCTAACTTTGTGAGGGGGAATTGTCCCCCTAGGTGAACTAATTAAGTATGTGTTACTATCTGCGGGGGCTACATACGCACGAGGTGACGAGAGTCCGTGCGTAGCTACTATTATGCCATGTCCGGGTAGCCTAGGACCCACTAGCATGCCTTACCTGTTGTACCTATGATCTTGTCTGTGATATTAGACTGCTAATATAATCGAAATTGTAATTGAATTACTAAGGAAGATTAGAGTTTATTTTCTAAATCATCTAAAAAGAGAATTGATTTCCTTCGCGGGCAATTGTATTTTCGAATAAGGTTGTATTATTAAACATTATAAAAACATGGCAAGTGAATTTTGAAAAAGGGATTTAAATACTATTTTGTGATTTATAAAAGAGAAATATGTCATTTACTTGGGTACTTGTTTTCCCGACGTATTCGGGGTGGACTGTTGATTGTGCATGACTACATGTGACCGCTTCGCAATTCAGATTCCGCGAGCGGAGTATTATTTCCCCCACTCTCATGGGAGCGGGCCGTACGCCACAGCGGATTTAAAATGCACTTATGGTTCGGGCCGTTCGACCCTCGGCAGTGCATATACATGATTATTATATTGAGAGGTGCACTTATGGTACGGGCCGTTCGATCCTCGACAGTGCACAAAGATGATTATTATGACGGTTCAGGCCGGTTGTCCTTATCCCGTATGCGCATGTTAAATTGTTAGATGTTTTTCATGGATTTTTAAAAGTGATAAGATATTTGGGGGAACAATAAAGAGAAAATTATTTATTTAAGATATTTGGGGGAAAATGAGGAAGTGGTGACTGTTTGTTTACTTCCAGTATTTACTTGGATTTCAGTACCTTATATATTTGCTGCTTTACTACCTTTACATGCCTATCGTGTTCATCACATTCTGTTAAATTAATTTGCTAGACCTTAGCGAGTGTCTAATTCGACATCTCGTCACTACATCTCTGAGGTTAGGCGGGCGACTTACTGAGTACACGTTATTTTTGTACTCATGCTACACTTACTGTGCATTTTTATTGCACAGGTACTTTCATAGCAATGTGGAGGATTCAGAGACTTAGGCGAGTTGCATCATCCGGAGGCGATCCGCAGCTGATAGAGTCTCCCTCGTTCTGTATTTATTTTCATTTTAAATTTCCTGGTCCAATTTGTATTTCGGACAGGCTTTGTGATGATTGTATAAATTCTTAGAAATTGCTCATGTAATTGTGACACTCGATTTTGGGATGTGTCGGGATATAATTGCTAAAAAAATGGAATATTCAAACTATTATTTTACACGATAAATTTTATTTAGTTAATATGTAATAAAGTGAAAGGAAATGTTTTTCATAAATGTTTAAACCCGAAATTATTTCGATTAATTAATGATTGGCTTGCCTGACAATGATGTTCGGCGCCATCACGACCTTATGGATTTTGGGTCGTGACAATACAGATAATGCCTCTAAATCTTGAGCGCGTGCACAATAGATGCTAACTCCAAATCATGCATTGGATATTTCTGCTCATGGGGCTTCAGCTAGCACGATGCATAGGCAATCACCCTGTCGTCCTGCATCAACACACACCCAATGTCAACCTGCGAATGAACATCCAAATGAAGTATTCATGTTAAATTTCCTAAAAATTTTCTCATTCTCACCACAATCATTCAAATAGAATATTCAAGTAATGAAATCATCATCAAGGAAATATAACAGAGACATTAATAAGCCATTAAAAATTAATAATATTAAAACCATGTCTAGGTAGAAAGTATTTAGACAGTAACTTAGTAATTAATATTGAATATATGAGATAATTTCTAATGGGTAGGATAGTGAACTTATTATTATTTGTATATGGATAATGGAGTAAATATAAAGTATAAAAAATTTGGATTTTCGGATAACCAAAAATTTGCAGTACCAAATCTAACATCCAATCCGAAATCCAAAAAATTTAAGAACTAAATCTGAAATCCAATTCGTAATCCGAAAATTCAAACTAAAAATTCAAAAAAATCAGATTTCGATTTAAATTTTGGATTTGCCCAAACTATGCCACCGCTAATGAAAATAATGAATATGTACTTTTGCAGGCCTAGGACTTGTACAAATTCATCTCCACAACACTTAGTTAGACAGTATTTCAATGAAATGCTATCATGGACGCCGTCAACAAGCATCAAACCCTTCCTAGTTTTAAGATCGGGAAAATGACCAAATATACCCATTTACTTTAGTATATTATTCACATCAACCTTTTGTTATACTATTGGGCCACATCTACCCTTACCGTTAATTAAAGTTTTGAAAATACCCTCCGCCTAACGGAAAGCCACCAAATTAAAAAAATGACCCTTTTAAAAAAACCATTAACCATAGCCCATAACCCGTTAATCCCCTTTTATTTAGTACTTCTTCCTCACAAATTAGTCATCTCCTTCGTAGTCACTTGTTGAACTCAAAAGTGAATGACATAAAATAATCGAAGCCATATATTCATTTCTATATTGAGTCCTACTTCTTTTAATGTCACGGCCTAATTCCCGCTATAGGTCGTGATGGCATCCAACATCTCTGTTTGGCAAGCCAACGGTGAACTATCAACTTAATTACTCATTTTATTGTTTTTGAAAAATTATGGGTATTATTAAGTAAATAAAATTAGGCGTAGAAAACCATGAAAATATAAAGCATCAATAATACATAAAAGAAAAGAGTAACGATGTTAGATAAAAGCTAAACATCTACTAGAAACTCCCAAAATCCGGTGTCACGGGCTTATGAGCATCTACGAAGGAGTACGATAATAATACAACATCTGTCTGGAATATAAAATAGACAGGATAAAATAAATAAATATGATGGAAACTTTGTGTCTTGTGGCACGTAGCATGGAATGCAGCTCACCACAAAGTCCCCTCAGTAGTTGCGCCTATGCGCCAAGATGACCACTAAATTAATATGTCAGATGCTGCACAATTAGTGCAGAAGTGTAGCATGAGTACGTAAATCAACGCGTACCCAGTAAGTATCTAGCCTAACCCCAGATAAGCAGTGACGAGGGATCGACATCGACGCTTACTAGCAGTCCAATAAATCAATATAATAAATTATAAATAGATATGAAACACAACAACAATAATGAGTCAAGAATTGTAACTAACAAAATCCTCCAATTCCAGTGGCCGTATAAATCCCTCAATATGATACGCTATCCCAATCAGGTAAGGAATATCAAATGCTATCTCTGACAGATAAGGAATATCAAGTGCTATCTCGGACAGATAAAAAATATCATGTAAATACCAAGTCTCATTCAAAAGGGAGATTTCATGAATATTCGGACTCCTAGCGATACTATGCACGAGTTATATTGAGGCCGTACGGTCCAATCAAGAATAATTTATACACTGCCGAGAGTCGATCATCGCAAACCATAGACACATCTCAATATACTGCCGAGGTGTTCGGCCTGATCTACAAGAAGAGAAGAAACTTATTGAATTACGGTCCACGTGTTTGCAACACAAAAACAGGAGCATAAAGTAAACATGAATTTTACCAAATATCAAATATCTCGCCAAACAACTCAAAGGTGGGGAAGCTCGGTCTAACATAATCCCAAATCAATTCCCATTATATATTCAAGTAATTAAACTATAAAATTGAGTTCAAATAATACAAATATTGCATGATAAATTCCTAAGTCTACCCGAATATAAACATGAGTTTAGCTACATATGGACTCTCGTCAATTCGTGCGTACATAGCTGTCACGACCCAATTTCTCCTATAGGCCGTGATGGACGCCAACGTCGTCGCTAGTAAAGCAAACTGAACTAGCCATGTATTTATTATTTTTTAACAATTTTGAAATAGTTTAATTTTTATTTATTAAGTAAGTAAGAGGTGAAAAATATAGTATATAAAAGCGTAAAGAAATACAAGAACAAGTGTGGTGAAATAAATACTCAAAAGCCATCAGATGTCTACTAGCATATTTCCAAGACCTGCTGTCACAAGTGTATGAGCTACTAGTAGAATATACAAAACACTAAACTACTGTCTGAAATAGAATAGACAGAATATATATATGCAAAAGAGAGACTCTGGGTGTTGCAGAACGGGCTCGGAAAGCAGCTCACCACTAAGCCTCAGAGTATCGGGGGTGTGTGCAGATGACTGCCAGGATCAAGCCCATGAAAAGAAGAAGAGTTGATGGTTTCTCTAAGTTATACAAAGCCCAATAGCATGAATGAACTCGAAGGAGTCTAAGACTAATAGCATTTAGAAGAGATGAAATGTTGCCCTGGTAGTAGAATACAGATGTAATTGTGATAGATAAATGATGATGTTTGGACCTTCGATTGAGTTATGATTTGAAGAGAAAAAAAGGGGATTTCATGAGTTGTACGGGATTAGAATAACCCCCATAGGATGAATCACGTTGGGATGCTATGAAATACGGTTATGGAAGCATGGTATTGCCCCCAGGTGGATCAATCTAATCATTTCAGATGTTCCCCGATGAAACGTGAGCCCTAGTGGCAGTGTTACATAAGAGGTCAACTTATCGGTATTAAGGTGAATCAACAATGGATGGATAAGAGTTACAAAGTATGAGATGAGGTTAGACCATCATTCTTAAGATAAACAATAAACATTAAAGGACTTAGATTTATGCATATAGGATAAGCAACAAGAGTAACCTGAAGTTTTGCAGCAGACCTCAGTAACGATAAATCGAAGTAAGAGTTACGACAGTAAAGTCATATGGATGGATAAACGGATCTATGAAATAAGTTATAACAATATTCGTGAGTTCAACAAAGTATCGAGCAAAGACTTTAGTATACCTATAGATGACCAAAGGGATATCTTGTCAAGCTCTGTATATGTTTACAAAGTGAGGTATAGAGATAAAAACTGGAGGAAAAAGGAAAGAAGAGACGCATAGGCGCACTTACATGGTTAGAGTCGTACATGCTGCATGATAGAAGGTAGCAACAATTACGAGATTGGAAGGATTTCGACTACAAGTCGTGGTGTGTGAAAGAGGCCTAAAAGGGGGAATGCCCTGGTGTTTGGATTTATTCACAGAACAGTTGCCTAGATGGCAAGAAGAGTACTAAAGTATTCGCAAGAGCTATAGGTTATGATAATGATAAGTGCATCAGTCAACATTCGGGGACGAATGTTCCAAAGGGGGGAATGGTGTTACACCCCATGTTTTCGTACGTGAAAGTACGCCATAAGTAAATTAATGAAAGCTTGAAAATGAGATGTTACATCCCGCATAGTCGTACGTTAAAGTTTCATCGTAAGTTAATCGACGTAGACTCGGGAATGAGATTATTTTGAGGTTATAAATATTATGCTATTTCATACAAGTGATAAGTAAATTCGTGAAGGTGAGATGGTAAGTGAATTGAATAAAATGAGTTTTGTCGATGCTTGTGATAAAATACGGTCAAAGCTATAATACCCCGTATTTGTGGACTTGTGCCATACAAAGTACCACATGACCATGTTAGTAAGGTGTATAAAGTGTGTTAAAAGTGAGTATATTTTAAGTAATTTGAGATAATACTTAATTATGAGGATAATTGATTAATTATTGGGTTAATGGGGGATTAACAAAATAATTTAGGAAATAATGATGAGCTTAATTAAGCCCAACGTGGCAACAATTGGAACAAGGATCAAAGACCCAAATTGTGACTCTTAAGTCCATAAATTAGGTGGAACATTTGGAGGATTTTTGTGTCTTAATCATCACAAAAGGGTGGGGCCCACAAATCTCAAATATAAGAGGTTAATATACATAACTTAAGAGGGAAATACATAAGCTTGCTAAGCTTACGGATGAAGCTCACAATTTCAAGGATCTCTTTACTTCACTAAGGTGTAAGACCTCTAATTCCCAAAGAGAGGTGAATTATAATTAAGCAAAGTAACGGATCTTTAGCAAAAATTTCATGTGAATTTATACTGTGTAATAGCAACGGGATTTGCAATTCTAAGAGAGCATGGTACAATCTTTCTCAAGAACATCATACGGATGCTTCCCTAATTCGATCCACCGTTACGTGTTTCATTGCAAAATACGTGTGTTAGAAGAATTATCAAGAGAATCGGTCTAGGTATGTTAAGGCTATCCCTTCTTTCCTTTTGACATCATCTATACAACACAAATGAAACGAGAAAATGCACTACTTCCATGAATGATTCTATTCATATAAGTATTAGAGGTGCCTATGTTCTTGAATTTCGATGGGGGGGGGGGGGATTTGTGTGGTGACCAATTTTCACGTGCAGTAGTTATAGAAGGACTAGGTTCTTGTATGTGTTCCAACTCCTACAGTTTGCGGAATAATAATTGCAGAAAATAAAGAACACAACAATTTTACGTGGAAAACACTTGGCTCAAAAGGTGAAAAAACAACGACCTACTTCCTAGTAGGATTTTCCCAAAGTCTTCACAAAATCAATGAGCCAAACAACATTTAAAAAATAAACTCTTTTGTAAACCTAAGGATTAACTCTAACCCTTTGTGGCAAACTAGCCTCTAGCTATTTTTGACAACCTTCAAGTTAACTCTAACTTGAATACTCAGTACCTATTACAAATGCTTCTAGATAAAGCTGAAAGATACACTTTGTACCACCTACTACAAATAAACTAGACTAAAAGACAACAGATGGAACTGATTCTTCTAGCTGGTTCAAGTAGCTTTATAATCGCACAGGAAATTCTCACACGAACTGCTTACAAAATTGCTTTGGTAATTTTGTTCTCAATTCTTGTTTTGCTCCTATGTTTGTGCGCACCAGTTAAATAAGAAAAGTTGACAATATATATGATCAGTAAAAAAGAAAATATACTAGAATTCAGATGCAGCTCTTCCAATTCGGATGTAACTCTTCCTTGTGGAAGAGTTCTAGTTGATCTCAACTCCCTAGATCTTCTTCTATCTTGATTATGTCCTCACTAAATAAGGAGTCCATCTCCCTATCAATTTGCGACCTTTTTGACTAGGAGATATATCTTCAGATCACTGATTGGGCTTATCTCCTATTTGCGATCACCTCACGTGCCATTTACTCTGCATGTCCATGTCTCCAGTGATGGACCTGGTTCAACTCTGATTTCATTTGTCAATCTTCAAAACCATTCAGCTTCTTGATCCAACAAATTCCCCCTTTTTGATGATGACAAACTCTGTGCTTAGTCCTGTAATCAATTTAATCCAACATTGACACTTTTTATAGTATTAAGCATTTATCATAAAGAACCAGGTTCATTAGGTTATAAATATCACAATTTTCAATATATCACACATCTTCCCCCTTTTGGCATCATCAAAAAGTTGTAAAGTGTTAGAATTACCAGATTTATAATAATTACTCATGGCCACTGAGACAACTGCAAGTGCAAACATGTGTTAATCATCAATAGTAAACCAAGGCTGTAAACTATCAAGGAAAGTGAGACACAATGGGTAAGAGCAAAAACAACACAATTCATTGATAAAATCATGGTTTAAGAACTAAACACATAAAGAACTAAAAACAGTTACAAGCATGAACGAAAGATAGCAAAAAACAAATCCCGAACTGGGTCATAGAGGGATGAGGGACGGCACTGGACACCTAAGGCTGGGAAGGGGTAGAGGTTGGGTTCTTTGCTTGGAGAAGAGAGATAATTTGTTGAATAATCCCTGCATTCTTCTCCTTTTCATTTGCCAGTTCAGATCTGAGAGCATCCCGCTCGGCCTCAACCTCTGTAAGGCGGGTCTCTAGGCGAAGGATTTCAGTATCCTTAACCCCACCTTCATGCACAAGCACCCTGAGCTTGCTATTCACATGCGTTTTCCTTGATGAACCAGGTTCATCGTCAGGAACATTCACATCATAATTGCATGTCAGAAGCGTATTCTTCCCAAAATGGTCCTTGACAGTGGCCATTTCTGCTTTCTTCACGGGCACTTTGAAGTGAGCCATCACAGTCGTTAGGATGAACCCATATTGGATAGCATGAGCCTTGGAGCCATTTACCACCCTGTCCAGCAACTGAATTATCAAAGAGGGCCAATTGATTTGCCTTCCGCTGTCCAGGCATTCCATGAGATTTAAATCCATATAGTTTACTATGTGCCTCCTCTCTTGCCTAGGCAGTATGCATTTATTGACAAACTCAAAAACCACTTTGTGTTGAGGTGTCATATCGCTTTTGAACACAACCCTTGGTTCCCCTTCTTCAACATTATCACTAAACCTCCTGGTGATTTGAACTGTAGAAGGAAGGCCATCCAAGTTGGGCCACCGCTGTCTTGTATAATCATCATATTCCTCAGAGGGAATCCCAAGAATTTCACCCAGCTCCTTGTCATAAAAGGAGATCTTAACCCCCTTCACTTGACTGGATACCCTTCCATCCTTGACTTCTGCCTTTGCCATGAACTCGACAATCTCACTCCTGGCCAGCCTGCCTTCAAGTTGAAGGACCATGTCCTTCCAGCCTTGTACTTCCAGAGTGTCCACAAGGTAAATCCTACCAGATTCTTCAAGATACTTCAGCAACCTTCCCTTTAGTATTGTGCGCTTCCCAAATTTGTCAATTTGTCTGTCTCTCCACCAGACTCCTCTACTTCTTCACCACTCCACTCATCATCATCAACCTGAGCCTTCTTTGATTTCTTTGTGGACCTAGTCCTTCTAGCAACAGTCGAGGGTGTAGCAGACACAGATGCTGACTTCTTGGAAGAAGTCTTGGCCTTCTTTGGTTTGGGTGTCTGAAACTCAACTTCTGCTATTTGTTCCTCTTGATGGACCAAGTCCATTTCCTCAACATCAACAGCCTCTGCGGGCTCAAACACTTTTTCCTTCCCCTTTTCAGCTTTCTTTCTCCTACTGAAACTCAACTTCTGCAACTCCTCTTCACTCTGCCTAATTGCACTCCTTGTGGTGCGACCTCTAGGAATGGAAGCATCAACAGAGGGAGTGGATTTT
>MDKI01190349.1:0-28026 GCA_005239505.1 Nicotiana paniculata
TAAGGATGGGTTGAAGGTTGATGAAATCCTCTATAAAAGGACCTTAAAGACTTAATGCACACCCAGTGTTTGATGGGACACTCAAAAGAGCTAAGACTATGAATATTTTCCTAATTTGTGTTCAATTTTGTTATATCTCGAAATAGATTGGGATTGCTAGGATTTATGGAATGTTGTAGTAATTTAAGGAAAAGCTCAAGCAAGGTATGTTGGCTAAACTTTATCTCTCGGAATTGAATTCCATATTGTTTCCACAAGTTTAAGTATGACCGGTCCCAAATCCCAAATCTCTTCGTTCCAGGTCACCCCCTATAAACTCATAAATATGATTCTTTCGAACGAGCCTTATATTGAGTAGTAGATGTTTAAAGTAAGGATTACTTATTAATATGGCATAGTCTCGAGTGGTAATTTTGATGAAAACTGGTATACTAATTAGGTGAAGAAGACTCGATGTGCTCAATACTCCTACTTGCCAGTATGTGTACTAAATGCCTTAATTGAGTGTGCTTAGTCGATGATAAACTATAAAGATATTTAAAAATGAATTAAATAAACTGGGGAAATAGAGTGTGGATAACATATATACTTGTGCCTAGTGAGGCCTATGAAATGAGAAAATATATATATGAAATAGATTACGAGACAAGTCTCGACTCAACTATTTAAGATAACTTCTAAAAGTGAAATTTTCCTAAAAGCTCTTTGAGGTATGTATGACTAAAACCCCTTCTTCTTGGAAATAGAACCTCCATGAGGCTCCCTCACAATTGGTGTAAGTGTTAACCTTGAGTGATAAAAGAAATACGTTTCAAACGTATTCGTGTGATAAGACCTTATGTGTTATATGTATTTCACTGCTCCCTTGATGCTGTGTTGTTATTTGGTGAAGTATTTGTCTTATGAGAAAATGTGTTAAATTGCTGAAGAATGTGAAAGACTCTATACGCCCATTATTTGTATTTTCTCTTATGTGTACTTGACGTGCTTAAATTGAGTTACTTGTTGATGGAAGTGGTATCGATGTGTAAAATGCGGAAAGGAGAAATAACAATTAGGGGCACTAGCAGTTCCGAAATTGTAAAATAAGTGTGAAATGAGAAATGAGATCGAATGATAAAATCTGGACGTCTTGAGTAAGACGGCCTAGTCGATCGGGCTGTGATCGGACACCATGCCGCACACATGGTGGTGCTGTGCTACGAGCTGAATTAGAATTGAAACAGAAATTTGTGTTGTGGAAATATGTCTCCAGGGGAGACGACCTAGCCGATCGGGTAGTGATCGGACTTCGTATACCAGTACGGTGGTGGTGCAAATAATGATACGTTTATGCTAGTGATGGCCAAGCTAAAGTTAAAAATGATTCTCTTGAAAGCTTGTGTGATTCCTTAATTGATATTGTGATGGTGCTTATGTTTCTCATTGAATTCCTGAATTCTTCTTATTGCATTATTAATCTTTCTAAGGATATGTGTATTACTTCCGTATGTTGACAATTGTTAGGTTTCACTTGGGCATTTCGATGTTATTGATTGTGACTGGATTTTTTATATGGCTTTCCTTTTCCTGTATGATTATTCTATATTGAAAGATATATTTAGTTTTACATACTAGTACTATTCGACAGTACTAACGTCCCTTTTTCCGGGGGCACTGCATCTTTAATGGATGTAGGTGGTTCCACAGTAGGCGGCAGTGATCAGCGATAACTGTATGTTCCTTCGAGCTAACTTGGCGATCCCCACTTCATTTTGGGGTCCTGTGTCATTGGGTTATCGTGTACTTTTCATTTGAGGTATAGTCGGGGCCTTGTTGCCGACATTTCCATATGTCTCTTCAGTTGTATTTAGTGGCTCCGTAGACAGGTTGTGGGTGGTGTCGGGTATTGGAATTGGATTGGAAAACATTGATATTTGGCGAATATGTTTTCTTTATGTCTAATAATTGTATTAACCCGGTTATTACGGTTGAAACTGCCAATGGAAACAAAAATGAAAGTTGTTAATGATATATTTACAAAGTATGATTAATGGAGTTCACCTCCTCTTTATTCACGAATTAGTTGGGTAGAATAAGACTTATCAGGCTTACTCAGTCGGGTTTACTCGGTTGAGCGTCGGTCGCGCCCCTCGGTTTTGGGGCATGACAAACTTGATATCAGAGCCTAAGGTTTTAAATGGTCCTAGGATGTCTCGGAGCCTTGTCTAGTAGAGTCCTTCTTATCGATATGTTGTCGACCACATCTATAATTAGGAGGCTACTTGGACATTTAGTAATTTCACCCTTCTTTGATACTCCAGATCGTGCGGTAGAGCTCAAGATAGGGAGCTAATTTCCTCGCTATGTCTTATTCTCAAGATGAGTAATCTTGACACCATAATCCACGAGTTTGAAGCAATAAGGATGGAATGACCCCGCCATCGAATCTGAGGGAGGCTGCCAAAGAGTTTTTTAGGAGAATGTATCGAGCCATGGAGGGATTGGTAGAAGTTGTTGCTAAAGGGAGTACCCTTGTTCTTATCAATGTCACTGCACTACCAGATCATGTGGTATGTCAGTATGGTACCAATGTATGTTACATATGTGGAGTCATGGGGCATCAGTTAAGGCACTGTCCTGCCAATCTAAAGTTACCAAGTAAGTCACTCTTTGCTATATCGTTATGAACACCACACGATTTTTCCTCATTGTATATGTGCACCCATATTGAATATTTCTCATAAACATGGTCTTAACAAGATGTTGAATAAAAAAAAACATTTCACGCACAAACTCTTTGAACGAGACGCATTATTCGTGAATCCACTCTATCACAAATTCTCTTATTTACATCCTCTTGTGAAATTAAGTTCTATAATTATGTTCTTGAATTGAGTTATAACTCTAGGATTAATACTTCCCACTCGCCTTCCTAAATTCTCAACAAGGGATTATACCCGATGAATTTCTTTTAGAATATTTTATTTAAATGGACAATATCTGCTCACTTGTGCCAATACATGCATTGTCGTAAAGTTTAACTATGTGGTGTCAAGTTCCATGTAAAACATCCCAGTGTTGTGATCCTTCTCGAGTCACTCTTTTTCTCATAGGTGTATATGGCTTCTATGGTTTGAACAGCCACCTACTCTCTTGCGAGTATCATCATGAAACCTTCTCACTGTCTAGTAACATAAGAGCATATCTTAACACCCATCATATGAGTGCATGTCAATCGAAATGGTCACCGTGTGCATAAAGTGTCTCTGATAATTGAGATCCTCACATCTCTGTGTCACGACACCAAATCCCAACAAGTCGTGATGGCGCCTATCGTGGAACTAGGATAGCAAACCATCACATAACTACACACTTAGTTTAATCAAATAACGCAATATCATTAAATATCAGCATAGCAAGCATGAAAATTTC
This sequence comes from Nicotiana paniculata, assembly GCA_005239505.1. Lineage (NCBI taxonomy): Eukaryota > Viridiplantae > Streptophyta > Magnoliopsida > Solanales > Solanaceae > Nicotiana > Nicotiana paniculata. Next base: position 3,415 of record MDKI01190349.1, read on the forward strand.
CTAAGTCTTTAGGCAAATATAAAATAATCCACTGTCTAGACAATTCCCCCAGGACTGGAGTCAACATAGTCACGAGCATCTAAGAATATAACTAACTCTGCTAATGTCTTAATAAATTTCTATGAATCAAATTCTAATACTATAAGAAGAAGGGAAGTCGAGAAGCTGCAGACGCTGGACAGCTACCTCGAAATCTCGAATGCTGACGATGAATGAACTCAAATGGCTACTGCTCAGAACCAGTACCTGGATCTGCATACATAGGTGCAGGGAGTAATGATGAGTACGCCAACTCAGTAGTAATGAAAATAATCCACAGTCTGAAGAATAAGAAACACACAACACAAATACACCAATCCACAAAACAATAAAATGCCACGACTCAATAAGGTATATAGAAGTTCAAACCAGCTTCTGTAAAAGTTCTTTAAAACAAGTATATTTTCCAGTATTTCTCAGTAAAACTCCTAAAAATATCAGTTTGAAAAATGAAGTGAATCATAATCAAAACTCAGTAAAATATCATCAAAAATCTGCCCCTCGGGCCATAATCATAACTCATAAATATTCCCTCAGCACCTCACCATCACTCTATAACAGTCACTCAGCACCTCACGGTCACTCAGTATCAGCCCCTCGGGCATCCTCACGGTCACTCATGCCTATCAATCACTCCTTACTGAGCACTCGCACTCAGTAGGTACCTGCACTCACTGGGGGTGTGTACAGACTCCGGAGGGCCTCCTACAGCCCAAGCGCTATAAACAAGCCACCTCATGGCATCAATCATCTCTCAGGCTCTCGGCCTTTCTCATATCATAAATATCCTCACAACATTGGCCCTCGACCTCACTCAGTCAGACACTCTCAACATGCCACTCGGGCCATAAATAAACGGGGTTCTCGATCCAAAATAGTATTTCATTTCAAGAAATAGTAATATCATCAAATAGGAGTGTCAACAATTTCACAAGAAAGACTGAGTGTAAAATCATAGTTTCAAAGTAGTGATAATATCAGTAAAATAGCCCCCAAGGGGTTAAACAGATCGGCACTAGGCCCCAAACGTGGCTTAAAACTCAAGTATATCAAAACACAGTAATACTATAAATCATATGCTTTAAAAGCGGTTTCACAACTCAATAGTTGCCTGAAAAGGTATATTTTTCCAAATTTCTAATTCGTGCACGCCCCACTCGTCATCCAGTGTGTGCGTTACTCCAAATTCGTGAAAGTATGTAAAGACTGGGGTTTGATACCCTCAGGACAGGATTTAAAGACATTACTTACACCAAACTAGCCCTAAAAGCTATTCCACAACACGCTTTCCTCTCGAATCAACTCTCGATTGCTCCAAATCTATCAAGTTCAGATTTTTCACATCAAATTATGCTAAGGGGATGAATTCCAATTGAAAAATATCAAATTTAGCACAAAACCAAAAATTAGCCAAAACCTGACCCCCGGGCCCGTGTCTCAGAACTCGACAAACTTTATACCAAAACGATTCTCATCATCTCACGAGTCTGTACATATAAAGAACTCTGAAATCGGAGTCTGTTTGACCCCTCAAATCATCCCTAAAAGGCCTCTTAAACTCAAGCCCTAATTTCACATTTTTCCACTGAGTTTCCCCAATTAAACACTGTTAATTTGGTCCTTAATCACATATAATCGAGTTATTGGGTCCAAAATCCTTACCTCAATGAAGAACAATCGTCTTCCCTCTTCAAAATCGCTCCAAAAGCTCAAATCTCGTTAAAAATGGAAGAAAACTCGGACTGCTCGTTATATATACACTGTCCAAAATTTCCGTGGTACTGTTCAGTGGTACTGCTCATGCGGTACTGTTCACGCGGTACTGTTCACGCAGTACTGTTCATGCTGCTGTGAATAAATGCAGCAGCTTTTCTTCTAGTCTAAATTGATCCATTAACCTTCCGAAATCCACCCGAGGCCCTCGGAATCTCAACCAAATATGCTAACACGTCCCAATACGAACTTAGTCGAACCTTCGAAACATAAAAAAATAACATCAAAACACAAAAATCACATCGAATTCAAGCCTATGAACTTTGAAATTTCTAAATTCCACCAACGATGCCGAAATTATCCAAAACACCTCTGATTGATCTGAAATTTTGCACACATAAAAAAATGACATTACGAACCTATTCCAACTTTCGGAATTCCAGTCTGACCCCCATAGCCTATTTTTCACTGCTGACCAGAAATCGCCAAAAACTAACTTTCGCCAATTCAAGCCTAACTCTACACCGGACATCACAAAAATATTCCGAACACACTCCTAAGTCCCAAATCACCTAACGAATCTATCCGAGCGATAAAATCCGCATTCCGAGGTTGTTTACCAATAAGTCAACTCTCAGTTGACTTTTCCAACTATAAAGCTATTTTTAGATTCTAAGTGTCTCAATTCTCACTACAGCCATTCTGAACCCGAGCCAACCGATGTTAACACATTATAAACAGCATGACCAACCTATGACAAGGTAATAATAGTAATAATAATGCAGATTCTACAGAACGACCGACCGGGTCATTACATTCTCCCCCACTTAAACATACTTTCGTCCTCGAACGTGCCTAGAGCTGTTCCAAACGCGACCAAATTTCCGTGTAACCTACCATGCACATATTCGGAGGTGATCCCACGTCACCCTACCCCATATTGGTTCGATAATACCACACAGATGAAATTTTGAAATCCAATCTTGGCCCCTAAACCTTAGAACAACATTTTCCACTTCGGAATCAGTTTACAATATCAAAATCCCACAACTACGAACTGAACAAGTGTGAACACGCTGTATCAAGCCATATCCGAACCCAAGATGGCCGCTCAAAACAACCTACTGCTGATGATGAAAGAAACACGTAGAAACCAGCAACCATTCGTCCGATCAACATCAACACCATCCAGAGCCATAACTTGTGCACTCAATAACAACATCTCAAGAGCTCAATTCATAAAATAGAGAAGACTCACACGAGAGGACTATCCTACCATTACTCTTGCCATTACCAGATCATGCTACAATCCTGATACACATCGTGAAACCATATCACACAAATCCGACACCAAGGATCATACCTCTACCTAAGCTGCAAAGCGTGATCCCGTCCATACGGTAGACCACATGAAATACTCCAAGCCACCTTGCTCAAAATCAATAACCATGCGAAATTCGACATCAATTACTCAAAGTGCATTGGCATAACCCTGGGGGAAATCGGACGATACCATGCCACCCGAACCAGAAAGAATATAACCAACACGTCTCAATCCTACAACACCCAATTACTTATCTTACTCAAATCTCGCTATAAAGCCCAGATAGAACCGCACCCTATGCACATACAACCAATGATCACAACTCCTCGAAACACTGAAAGGTAACTCATAGATCACTCCAAAACACGAATAAGCTCAATGACAATCGAATCATACATCCCTCAATAATAGCAATTCGGAGTCAACACTTCCGACTCAGTGCAGGACATACACCCATAATGGCCTACCAATAACTCTAAGTCAACTATCGTCACCCACAACAGGTAGATAACTCTCCGAACATCTATAATGACTGAATCATGACATATACTAACACTTGAATAGCTTTGCTCGCATCCTTGTAGTTCACAACTACAAAAATAATATGTTCATGAAAACTCCCAGTCTCAAAATCCATGAGGCGCACCAATTACCATATCTGATCCCAATTCCAGCACTCAAATATATAACATGCCCCTAATACTTTATCATTCCACAAGGGATACCCCTATAGTTCCTCTGCGTCACTAAGAAACGTGAATATTAGCAGTCGATCCAACAAAAGAGCGTCGTACACTAATGAAGCACCCTTATTCAACACATTGCCCTAAACACATTGCCCTATCTGAATGTATACCCTCATCCAGTCACACCAATTAGTAATATCATCTACCTAGTCGCCAAATCTGCCGATGCTGTCTAAGAATTTCACATATGCAATTTCTCAACTCTACACCACATACCGCATACCCCGTGCAATCCTATGATAAATATGAGAACTTCATGCTCCCTTCCTAGCCACAAACAACTATGTACCCAACTAGCCAATATTTTTCCATTGATCACATCTAGAAGCAAAATCACTATACATCACATGGCCCTCACGCTAGTGGAAAATATACATCTCTAACCGTGGTAGAAACCATCAAGAACTCTCCGAATCACATTTGTACAACACCAAACTGTTAGTACTGAATCCTTCTAACTCAACCAAGCTACGCATGCCACCAAATCCCAAGAGAATTGCCAAGAAACACCTGTAACAACTCATTACTTCATAACACCCACATAACTAATCATATCCCTTATCATCCCGATCCGACCTACTACCAAGATGTCCTATTTATTCAAGTTCCTTTCGACTCGCCTCCGAACTGATACCTCCTCTTACCCTAATACCACAATTCTCAATCCAGACTCACTGCATGAAACTCGAGCATAAAATAGACTATCTTAGGCTCATAAGCCGATGAATACTCTCTCATTTAAAGTCATTACCTTCACTTCTCTGATACTGATGGATAGAATCCATGATAATGCAAATACACCACAAGCCTTGACACTTTCCCCGTAAATCTCAATTCTAGCTCTTCTCACACCTTGAAGATCCTCGATCGCTACATATAACCTTGAATCTGTCTGAACCCCTTGAATCTGTCTGAACCATTCTCGAACGTCAGTTACTCTATGCAATTTCAATTACACTAACCAAGTAAACAGAACGACCTGACCCCTCTTGCAATCCACATACTAGGAAAGTAATCCCTTCACTTGAAGCAACAAGCAAATTCGTACACTGCACACACTTCACCTTTTACAATTACCACTCAATCATTCAATGGAATCCATTTACCCATAGAGTCCATTACAACCTGTATCGAAGAATTTCCATTACTGGAGTCAATTCTCAGACTCCACCTCTGCAAGTCATAACTAATTCACCAACATACTTCGAACCGAAACCAATACAACACCTCATCGTGTAATCAACTTACCACTAGCGGACTCCCCCACTTGGCTCAAGGACAAAGATCAAGACAATAATAAATCACGATGCCCACACACTATCACTGCCACCATACTGAGGTGAGGTTCAACTAAATCCTCCATAAGCTCATACGACCCAAACCATCTAAACCTCAAATCGTATGTGAATCTTGTATTCACCATCGTAATGGTCATGCCAACTCCTTCAAGTGATCTAAACTCAAATTACAACATACACCATTTACTGATAGAGAGAACTTACTACAGATAAACATTAGGGTCACACACCTCAGGACAACCCGCAGGAGATACCCCTGTCTGCTTAACCTCAGAATAATATCTCCCTATACACTTCCGAAAATCATAGCTATCACGCAATCATTATACCTTCCTACATTAGAACACAACCACAACCTGCCCCTAAGACATCCCATTAAGCGATATAAGAACCTGAAGATGATGGCAACACTAACACTGAAGCTGTGGCCAATGAATTCTTGAGCTTCTGGAATCTATACTCACACTCGTCTGACCACATAGATACCTTCACTAGACACCACGTGTCCCAAGAATGCTACTAAATTGAGCCAACAATTCACACTTGGAGAACTTCGCACAAAGCTTCTCCTCCCTATATCCTTGTAATACCATCATCAAATGCCGAGTATGCTATCCCTGGCTACGAGAGTACGGCAGGATGCCATCAATAAATACAATAACAAAGGAGTTATAACACGGCTGATAACACCGGCAATCAAATACATAGACATTGTTGGGCCATTGATCAACTCAAAAGACATCACAGTAACTCAGAACATAACAGGAAAACCCACTTCACTCAACAACTAAACTACACGAGAGGTCATTCAATACTCATAACTCGAAGCCATATTCTAACTCAATACAGAAGTCAAATAATCAATGGTTCTTGCCACATCTCCTGCCAATTCATTTTGGTCACAATCAAACAACTTGAATACATCTAACTACCCGATCACACTCACCATGTAGTCATCTAGTCACAAAGTTCTATCAATAAGGACACAAACAGACATATAAGTCCCCCAACACATCTGCTCACCCAATTAAAATCTCAACACTCAAGCCACAGACAAAATTCGACCTTAAGTCCTTCCGGCTTCCCCATTATTAACATGTTAAAAATCACATCTCACCCATGGAAGTCACAAGCCGACGACGCACAACTGATACCAAGCGCTCACGTGCGCATTCGAATATATGAAAGGAATTCAAGGAGTTACGCTTTTGGATGAATAAAATGGATTCGCACGACAAGAATTCAAGAATGTGGAATGTTTCCTAAGGGTTCTGCAGCCTCTCGAAGATAAGTACAGACGTCTCCATACCGATCTGCAAGACTCTAATAAACCTGCTCATGACCGTTGAGTCCTATGTAACCTAGAGCTCTGATACCAACTTGTCACGACCTCAAATCCCAACAGACCGTGATGGCGGCTATCGTGGACTAGGCTAGCCAACCATCACATAACTACACACTTAGTTTAATCAAATAACACAATATCATTAAATATCAACATAGCAAGCATGAAAATTTCCTAAGTCTTTAGGCAAATATAAAATAATCTACTGTCTAAACAATTCCCCCAGGACTGGAGTCAACATGGTCACGAGCATATGAGAATATAACAAACTCGACTAATGTCTTAACAAATGTCTATGAATCAAATGCTAATAATATAAGAAGAAGGTAAGTGGAGAAGTTGTGGACGCTGGACAGCTACCTCGAAATCCCGAATGCTGACGATGAATGAACTCAAATGGATACTGCTTAGAACCAGTACCTGGATCTGCATACAGAGGTGCAGGAAGGCCAATTCATGCACGCCATACACTCGTCATCCAGTGTGTGCATCACTTCAAATCCGTGAAAGGATGTAAAGTCCGGGGTTTCATACCCTCAGGACAGGATTTAAAGATATTACTTACCTCAAACTAGCCCGAAAAGCTATTCCGCAACACCCTTGCCTCTCGAATCAACTCCCGAGTGCTCCAAATCTATCAAGTTCAGATTTTTCACATCAAATTATGCTAAGGGGATGAATTCCAATTGAAAAATATCAATTTTAGCACAAAACCCGAAATTAGCCAAAATCCGACCCCCGGGCCCACGTCTCAGAACTCGACAAACTTTATACCAAAATGATCCTCATCATCTCACGAGTCCGTACATATAAAAAAACTCTAAAATCGGTGTCTGTTTGACCCCTTAAATCATCCCTAAAAGGCCTCTTAAACTCAAGCCCTAATTTCACCCTTTTCTACTGATTTTCTCCAATTAAACACTGTTAATTTGGTCCTTAATCACATATAGTCTAGTTATTGGGTCCAAAATCCTTACCTCAATGAAGAACAATCGTCTTCCATCTTCAAAATCGCTCCAAAAGCTCAAATCTAGTTAAAAAATGGAAGAAAACTCGGACTGCTCGTTATATATACACTGTCCAAAATTTTTGCGATACTGTTCACGAGGTACTTCTCATGCAGTACTGTTCACGGGGTATTGTTCATACGGTACTGTTCACGCGGTACTGTTCATGCTGTTGTGAAAAAATGCAGCAGCTTTTCTTCTAGTCTAAATTGATCCGTTAACCTTCAGAAATCCACCTGAGGCGCTCGGAATCTCAACCAAATATACCAACACGTCCCAAAAAACAATACGAACTTAGTCGTGCCTTCGAAACATAAAAAAATAACATCAAAACACAAAAATTACATCGATTTCAAGCCTATGAACTTTGAAATTTCTAAATTCCACCAACGATGTCGAAACTATCCAAAACACCTCTTATTGTTCTGAAATTTTGCACACATAACCAAAATGACATTACGAACCTGTTCCTACTTCCATAATTCCATTCCGACTCTGATAGCCTATTTTCCACTGCCAACCGGAAATCGCCAAAAATTAACTTTCGCAAATTCAAGCCTAATTCTACACCGGACATCACAAAAATATTCCGAACACACTCCTAAGTCCCAAATCACCTAATGAAACTATCCGAGCCATAAAATCTGTATTCCGAGGTTGTTTACCAATAAGTCAACTCTCAGTTGACTTTTTCAACTATAAAGCTATTTTTAGAGACTAAGTGTCTCAATTCTCACAACAGCCACTCTGAACCCTAGTCAATCGACTCTAACACATCATAAACAGCATGAAAAACCTATGACAAGGCAATAACAGTAATAATAATATAGATTCTACAGAACGACCGACCGGGTCGTTACACTCTGTCCTAGGAATGTCTTGTGTCGCCATCTTAGTATAACTTTCGTGTCCACTTGGGACATCCCGCAGTATGTAACTCGCCTTGCTCCTAGCATTGTGTTTTCCAGTGACGTGGTCTTGTATTGAAGTTTGGGAGTTAATATAGCAGAAGCATGCCCAGCTCATAACAAATGTTTATTTTCTCTTTATACCTCTGCAACGTGTGTTAATTGTGTTCCTTAATTAGTGAATTCATTGTGCTAGTTTCCCAACACTTGTTCAAAAACTATGAGGGAACGTGTTCTTCTATGTGTCAATGTAACACTTCCTTACTAAAGACCCTTAATAGGCTCTCCGTCAAGACCAAATGTACCTTTGGGGTTTATCATAGCACAACACCTACTTCTCATATTTTCCTGTCTTTTATTAGCATTTGGGTACTTCTCAAGTCAAAATCCATGGAGAACTCATTATGAACACAAACCTTCCATGATTATTTTATATTTTCTCATTGGGTTTCGTTGTCTTTACACACTCGACTTCTAGAATGATTGACTATGTCCTTGTGATGTGCGGGGAGTTTTGCTAGCCTTGGAATTCCACCTCCCTAGGTGGATAGGAATTTTATTTGTCTTTCTCCCCGGAGCATCATGTTAACCACTAGAACCCCTCTAGCCAATATCTGATTTCGTCCCAATATTAATATGTCCTAGCTATGTGGTTTCACTCGTAAAAGGTTGAGATTAGATGCTTTCAGATTTTTGCACATATCATGAGCATATTGATTTGGAAGACAAGTTGTCGTATTTTTAGTTATCCCATATAAGATCAATTGTCGGGAAGGGTTAAGCTGTTTGAATTATGATAATCTCATATGTGTTTGACTTCTTTTTCATCCTCATGGGCTTGTGGCATAGCTTCCTTGTACCAGTTAATGTTAAGAGTGTACTTCAACTTCGTGTTTTTCTTTCGAAATCTCTATCACATCCATGCTGTAAGAATCTTATCATTTGGAGCTAAACTGACCTTCCTTACGCTCAAGGAGGCAACCGGTGTAACATACTTGACCACTTCTCCTTAAAGCTTACTATTATCCAGCAAGGCATATATGGAAAGGAACAATTATTACTATCCCTTGCATAACTCGTCGCCTCCTAAGAATAACTGATGATAGCTTCTTCATCCTCCCGATCATGACTCCCATTTATCTCATGTCTATAAAGGCCCACTTCTTTTAGAGCTCAAGATCACGTACATGGTTCCCAACTTATCAATGCGTGCTAGTTACCTCTATGCTTCATTTGTCTAACTACTGATGTCATCACAATGATTAACCATGTCATCATTGTTAGTAGTAATCCTCGCGTCTCTCAGCATATAACTTCATGAAGTACTCTGCTCAGCACATTAATGGATTCCTGAATAATTCCACCCCAATCTTGAACTTCGTTGTTCCTCATTGCATTAAACCTATTGGGTATTGAAGGTTCAAACATGTCAAAGAGGAAGAATCACCCTATGATCATATATATTCGATATGTGATTTTATGGTAAATTTATGATAGCACATCTTAGAGTGATTGTTGAAGGTCATCAAAGGTTTAGGGTGGGTGTTCGCATAGAGATTTAGAGTTAAGGAGGGTGAACAGGTTATTCTCAATATTTTCTCCCTGAAGATGTTATGTGAATTGATAATTAAGGTGAAATAAGTGTAGTTCACATTAGGCCGCACTATGAGTACGATGTCTTCCCATCGTTTTTCCCTGTGTACCCTGTGTTTTCATGTGCCTATGTCTAAGAAGGTAGTAGGAGATACTTTGTGTATAATTCCTATGGAAACTATTGAAGGTGAAGTTAATGGATAGTTAGCTTATGCGAGATATCTATTTGTCATCCTTGTTAGGTAAGCTTGGGAGTTGAGATCGTTCTCGTGAATCTGTTATGGCGAAGTCTGTAAGTCTAAGAGGCCACCTTGAAGGCCGAAAGTGTCGTGGAAAGAAAATATTTTCTCTTGATTGTATAACAATTTGTTTTGATTTGAAAGGTACCTTCTAGGTGTTATGTTCTAAAAATGTGCAGTCCATGTCCGAGTATCATTATGATAATGTAGTGCTTGTAATGCTGACATTAGTATTATTGATATATACATTGTGGTGCTTTGTCGAGTTGCAGATGTGTTGTTAGGATAGGTTTGGTGGTTCTCTGGTAGATGGATAGGCCTATTTACAAAGGATATGCTACCGAAATTTCTGAAAAATTTGGGACTTAGCCAAAATTTAGGGACTTGAGGTAGGTGAGAAAAGAGATATATTACGTTAAGTGTTTGGGGCAGAATCTACTTATCATTCGAGGACAATGATCCTAAGGGGGAAGAATGTAAGGCCCCGAAAAATTTCACAATGTAATTTAAGGTTTTGTGGTGTCAAGGTAGCCTAATGATTGTATTTTCGGAGTTTTGGGTTGAACAATGCGCTGGGGAGTTGAAATTTTTTGTCATGGCTAGACCAGGATAAAGCCAGGCAGGACCAGGCTTTAGGCTGGCGAGGCCAGGCTAAAGCCAAGCTGGACAAGGCTGTAGGCTGGCGATGCCAGGTCTGCAGCCCAGTCCGAAAATTTTAGATTATCCATTCTTCTATCTTTATAACCCGACCCAACTTCATTAAATACACGCAATGGGTCATTTTTTAGCAAAACATCTGATGTTTTAGAGTGAGAGAGGGAGCTCTAGAGTGAGGAAGTGATCTTCATTAAAGCATTCTTCAATTCTTACACAAACCTTTGATGACTAACAAGGAAAACACACTAGATCTTCATCCTTGAGGTAAGATTCTAAATCCTAACCCCTAATTTCAAGTTTTAGCTATATATGGGAAATTATCAAGAAAGTTTGTGGGTATTGGAGTTGTTATCTTGCTTGCATGTGTTATCAACGGGTGTAGGAACATTGTTGAGCTAAAAATGTTTAAGGATGGGTTGAAGGTTGATGAAATTCTCTATAAAAGGACCTTAAAAACTTAATGCACAACTAGTGTTTGATGGGACGCTCAAACGAGCTAAGACTATGAATATTTTCCTAATTTGTGTTCAATTTTGTTATATCTCGAAGTAGATTGGGATTTCTAGGATTTCCGGAACGTTGTAGTAATTTAAGGAAAAACTCAAGCTAGGTATGTTGGCTAAACTTTATCTCTCGGAATTGAATTCCATATTATTTTCGCAAGTTTAAGTATGACCGGCCCCAAATCCCAAATCTCTTTGTTCCGGGTTACCCCCTATAAACTCATAAACATGATTCTTTTGAACGGGCCTTATATTGAGTAGTAGATGTTTAAAGTAAGGATTACTTATTAATATGGCATAGTCTCGGGTGGTAATTTTAATGAAAACTAGTATACTAATTAGGTGAAGAAGACTCGATGTGCTCAATACTACTACTTGCCAGTATGTATACGAAATGCCTTGATTGAGTATGCTTAGTCAACGATAAACTATAATGATACTTGAAAACGAATTAAATAAACTGGGGAAATAGAGTGTGGATAACATATATACTTGTGCCTAGCAAGGCCTATGAAATGAGAAAATATATATATATGAAATAGATTACGAGACGAGCCTCGACTCAACTTTTTAAGATAACTTCTAAAAGTGGAATTTGCCTAAAATATCTTTGAGGGATGTATGACTAAAACCTTTTCTTCTTGGAAATAGAACTTCCATGAGGCTCCCTCACAATTGGTGTAAGTGTTAACCTTGAGTGATAAAAGAAATAACGTTTCAAACGTATTCGTGTGGTAAGACCTTATGTGTTATATGCGTTCTGCTACTCCCCTGATTTTGTGTTGTTATTTGGTGAAGTATTTGTGTTATGAGAAAATGTGTTAAATTGCTGAAGAATGTGAAAGACTTTATATTCCCATTATTCATGTTTGCTCTTATGTGTACTTGACGTGCTTGAATTGAGTTACTTGATGATGAAAGTGGTATCGATGTGTAAAATGCGTAAAGGGCCTGAATTATGAAATGGGGCCAAATGCCGAGTATGAAATAATAATTGGGGCCACTAGTAGTTCCGGAAATGTAACATGAGCTGAAATGAGAAACGAGATCGAACGATAAAATCTGGACGTCTTGAGTAAGACGGCCTAGCCGATCGGGCTGTGATTGGACACCATGACGCACACATGGTGGTGTTGTGCTACGAGCTGAATTGGAATCGAAACAGAAATTATTATTGTGGAAACATGTCTCCAGGGGAGACGAACTAGCCGATCGGGTAGTGAACGGACTCCGTATACCAGTACGGTGGTGGTGCGAATAATGATATGTTTATGCTAGTGATGGCCAGGATAAAGTTAAAAATGATTCTCTTGAAAGATTATGTGATTCCTTAATTGATGTTGTGATGCTGCTTATGTTTCTCATTGAATTCTCGAATTCTTCTTATTACATTATTGATCTTTCTAAGGAGATGTGTGTTACTTCTGTATGTTGACAATCATTAGGTTTCACTTGGGCATTTTGATGTTATTGATTGTGACTGGATTGTTTATATGGATTTCCTTTTCTTGTATGATTATTCTATTTTGAAAGATGATTTTTAGCTTTACATACTAGTACTATTCGACAGTACTAACGTCCCTTTTGTCGGGGGCGCAACATCTTTGTTGGATGCAGGTGGTTCCATAGTAGGCGGCAGTGATCAGCGATAGCGGTATGTTCCTTCCAGCTAACTTGGCGATCCCCACTTCATTCCGGGGTCCTGTGTCATTGGGTTATCGTGTACTTTTCATTTGAGGTATATCCGAGGCCTTGTTGTCGGCATTTTCATATCTCTCTTCAAGGTTATTTAGAGGCTCCGTAGACAGGTTGTGGGTGGTGTCGGGTATTGGAATTGGATTGGAAAATGTTGATATTTGGCGAATATGTTTTCTTTATGTCTAATAACTTTATTAACCCGGTTATTACGGCTTAATCTGCTAATGGAAACAAAAATGAAAGTTGTTACTGATATATTTACAAAGTATGATTAATGCAGTTCACCTCCTATTTATTCACAAATTAGTTGGGTAGAATAAGACTTATCAGGATTGCTCAGTCGGGTTTACCCTGTTGAGCGACGGTCGTGCCCCTCGATTTTGGGGCGTGACAGTTTAAGCGCTTATTGTGGAAAGTTGGCATTTTGAAAGAATATCATAAATTTGGGTTAAAGTGAACTTCCATGTTATCGATGTCTGTTTGGGATTCCGAGTCCGGGAGTAGCTCTGTATGGTGATTCGGGTATTGAGAGCGCGTCCGGAAGTGGATTTGCAGGTCCATAGGTCATTTTTGGGTCATTTGGCGAAAGTTAGAAATTTGAATGTTTTTGAGAAGTTGACTGGAAGTGGACTTCCTTATATAGGGGTCGTATTTCGATTTCAGAAGTTGGAGTAGGTCCATAATTTTGAATGTGACTTGTGTGCAAAATTTGAGGTCAATTGGACGTGATTTTTTATGTTTCGGTATCGAATGTAGAAGTTTGAAGTTCTAAAGTTCATTAAGCTTGAATTGGGGTATGAATCATGATTTTAGCGTTGTTTGATGTGATATAAGGCCTCGAGCAGGTCCACGTTATGTTTTGGAACTGGTTGGTATAATTGGACGGGGTCCTGGGGGCCTCAGGTGGATTCCGGGTGGTTAACGAATCAAATTTTGAATTTGAAGAAGAAATTGAGACAGCTGATATCTGGTGTTACCGCACCTGTGAGGTTTTGGCCGCAGGTGCGGAGCTACAAAAGCAGCCTAGGAGTCGTAGAAGCGGATCAGGGCAGTCAGGGGAAGGACCGTAGGTGCGGAGTGTTGGCCGCATCTACACAAACGCAGAAGCGAAGAGGATGAGCGCAGAAGTGGGAGTGGGCCTCGCAGGTGCGGCTACTGTGCCGCAGGTATGGAAATGGCGTTGCGCAGTGAGGTTTCTTTAAAACGAGGATTTGGCCCATTTTCCTCCCATTTTTATTTGGTTTGGGCAATTTGGAGAGCTTCAAGGGGAGATTTTCATCAAGCAACTCAAGGTAAGTGATCCCCACTTATTATAAGTTAATTAAATACATGGTTTGAATAAGGATTTAAACATGAAAATTAGTAGAAATTATGTACCAAAACCTAAAATTTGGTATTTCAGATTTTGACCACGAATTTTGGACATAAAATTGAGAATAAATCATATATTTGAGTTCGTGGGGGTTATGGGTAAAGTTTATCTTCAAAAAATTTCGGAATTCGGGCACGTGGGCCCGAGGGTGATTCTAACGACTTTTCAAACGGAGTTGGAAATTGTTGTAAATATAATTTTAATGAGTATTAGAGTATATATTTATGGATTTTCTCATTTATTGACTAGTTTTTGGAGCGTTGGGCATCGATTTGAGTCATCCGAATGGCTTGGCAGTCGGTTATGGAACTTCAGAGCGAGGTAAGTGTAATGACCCGGCCGGTCGTTTTGAGAGTTAGAGCCCCGATCCCCTAATAACTATTTTCCCCACATTTTTTTTCCTGCTTTTGGGACTTACCGGAGTGATTAGCTATGAAATTCGGAGAGTTTTGGGACACTTAGTACCTAATTTTGAGTTTAAGCCTTAGAAATCGGACCGTGGTTGGAACTGGGTGAAGACGGGTCCAGAATAGAATTTTGTTGACTCCGTTAGCTCCGTTGAGTGATTTCGAGTTTAGGAGCGCTTCCGTAATGTAGTTTCGAGGTCTGTAGTAGAGTTAGGCTTGAATTGGCGAAAGTTAGAATTTTGGCGATTTCGGCCGATAGGTGAAATTTTTATATCAGTCTCGGAATGGGATTCCGAAAGTGGCTGTAGGTTTGTAGTGTCATTTGTGATCTGTGTGTCAAATTTGAGGTCATTCGGATTAGTTTTGACGTGTTTCGGCATCGTTGTGGATTTTGGAAAATTTTCTAAGTTTTTAGGCTTCAATCCAAGTATAATTTGTGATTTTAGTGTTATGTGATGTGGTTTGAAGGCTCAAATAATTTTGAATGAGGTATATAGGACCGGGTTGGTAGGTTTGGTTGAGGTGTCGGGGCCCTCGGGGGTGTTTCGGATGCTCAACGTGTCATTTTAGCCTATTGATTGTTGGTTTTCTTGTGTTATTGCAACCACTTTTTCTTCATCACGATCGCGAGAGGGAGTACGCGATCGCATAGAGTAAGATAGAGGTCAGTCAGATTTATACATCGCGATCGCATAGAATGGGATGCGATCACGTACTGTAGGAAGCTTGGTCATCGTGTTCGCGTGGGCTAGGCCGCGTTCGGGTAGAAGGAGTGAGGTAGCAGTGGAGTTGAGCTTTTTCTCTTCGCGGTCATGTGATCCCAGTCGCGTTCGCGTCGGGTCTGAGGAGTAGTGCATTGCGTTCACGTGAGTGTTTATGCTTTCACGTAGAGTAAAATTTTGAGGCGCGAAATTTGTTCTTCGCGATCTCAATGGTTCTTCCGTGATCGTGATTAAGGAAAATCTGGGTAGAATAAAAATGCTCAAAATCGAGGGTTAAAGTCATTTTTCACAATTTGGACTTGAGAGCTCAGGATTAGGCGATTCTTGGAGGGATTTTCACCTGGGCAAATTGGGTAAGTAATTCCTACTCAGTTTTGACTAATTTCCACGAATCTATGCTTAAATTCATCATTTAATTTTGAAATAGGGGTGAAAATTGATAAAAATTTGGATAAAGTTCTTAGACCGAGTTTTGATCGAGATTTTGGTATCCGATTCAAGTAATTTTTGTATGGTTAAACTCGTGAGTGAATGGGAGTCCGGAATTTGTAACTTTTACCCGATTCCGAGACGTGAGCCCGGGGCACCTTTTCGGTGATTTCCCTGATTTCGTGCTTTAGCTTCAAATTTGTTTATTAAACTAGTTTCTTGTAGTGATATTCACATTATGTAACTTATTTGAATAGATTCGGGCCATTCGGAATTTGGTACTCGTGGCAAGAACGTGATATCGGGTTGAATTGAGCAGTCGAGTTAAGTAGCTTGCCTAACTTTGTGTTGGGGACTTCCCCCTTAGGATATTGATGCTAAATGTTGTGTGGTCGTCGTGTACGTGAGGTGACGAGTACGTACACGAGCCGTTAATCAAAAATCTCATTTTTCCCTTACGAAAACATATATTGTTTTTTTCTCTTCTATGAACTTTCTCTCATATGATAGATTGTTTAGTTTAGATTAGGAAAGCATGCTTACGTTCTTAATTTCCTACTTGATTTTCTGTGCGCCATGCTTAGTTAAGCCCTTATTTGCCTTATCTGTGATTATTATAAACTGTGTAAACTCGATGTTATGCTCGTCATTCATCCTGCATAACATATTTAAATTGGGACTACATACGTATTCCGGGAGATCCCTCTGTACTCCATATTTACTTTGGGAATACAGACGTATTTTGGGAGATCCCCTTGTACTGCATATTTACTTTGGGACTACGGACATATTCCGGGAGATCCCCTTGTACTGCATATTTACTTTGGGACTATGGATGTATTTTGGGAGATCCCCTATACTGAATATTTACTTTGGGACTACGGACGTATTTCGGGAGATCTCTCTGTACTGCATATTAATTTTGGGCCTACGGACGTATTTCGGGAGATCCCCTTGTACTGCATAATCATTTGGAACTACGGGACGGTATCCCGGGAGATTCCACCTTGTGATATATATTATGTCGAGCCGAGGAGTCTCTTTACTGTAGAACTTATATTGTTTTTCTTAAACTATTTACTGTATACATTACCTATTTGTACTGTTTTAGATTTATTTATATAGAAATAGAGTAGATCCTTCAGCTGACCTCGTCACTACTTGAATGGAGTTAGGATTGGCACATAATGGGTACCAAACGTGGAGTACTCATGCCCTTTCCTGCACATGTTTTTCGTGTGCAGATCCAGGTACGAGCTATCAGCCTTGTGGTTAGTCGTTGCTGCCGATTCCAGGAGACCGCAAGGTATTTCTGCCGCGTCCGCAGAATCCTCCGAGTCCCCTTCCATTCTAGCTTGTTGTGATTTTCTTATGTACTTTCCAGTTTTTGTTAGAACACAGTAGTGTTAGAAGCTTGTGACTGTCTGTGACATTCCGGGTCTTGGGGAGTTATATTTTGTATGAGCCGAGCGGCCAGTATGTTATTTATATCATTGCGCTTATCCCCTGTTATTTCTTGTGTTTTATTTCAGTTTCCCCCTTATAGTAGGCTTACCTAGTCATAGAGACTAGGTGTCGTCACGACACCTTCGGAGGGTGAATCGGGTTGTGACAAGTTGGTATCAGAGCATCTAGGTTCATAGGAGTCACAAGCCGGCTTATTAGGGTCTCGCGGATCGAGCCCCGGAAGATATTCCTCTGCCCCTAGTGGCTCCGGTACAGGATGAGACCAGGGTAGCTGCTTCTGAGCCAGAGCAGCTTAGACTTGAGAGGTATAAGAAGTGCCACCCACCTATTTTCAGCGGACTAGATTCAGATAACACTCTGGGGTTTCTTGAAGAGTGTCATCGTATTCTCTTCTCTATGGGCATTGTGGAGACCAGTGGGGTTTGTTTTACCGCTTTCCAGCTGAGGGGAGCGACGTATCAGTGGTGGCATGCCTATGAGCTGAGTATTTCAGGCGAGGCATCCTCACTCAATTGGACTCAATTTTCAGAGATGTTTCTGCGAGAGTATGTCCCTCAGAGCCTCAGGGATACTTGACGCGCGGAGTTCGAGCAGTTGCGCCAGGGTACTATGACTGTGTCGGAGTATGCAGTCTGTTTTAGTGAGTTAGCTCGGCATGCACCAGCCTTGGTTGCCACAGTCAGAGAGAGGGTTCACCGTTTCATTGAGGGAGTTCACCCTAGTATTCGGACTAGTATGGCCAGAGAGTTGGAGATGGATATCACTTATCAGCAGACAGTGTGTATTTCCAGGAGAGTAGAGGGCATGTTTTCCCAGGACCTAGAGGAGAGAGAGGCCAAGAGGTCTCGAGCGACTGGCCGTTTTTTAGGAGCTCGTGCACCAGCAGCACGTTATGGTAGGGGCTTTGTGGGTCGCCCTGTTCATTCAGCTCTTCCAGTAGCCAGCAGTATTCCAGCTCCTCCTAGACCTCAGGAGTCCTATTATGCACCACCAGTATCCGGTATGCCTCTAGTTCGAGGTGCTATTACCGGCCAGCCCAGCAGGTCAGCTCCTATTCAGTCTCAGCCGCAGCGTCCTCCGAGGGGTTGTTTGAGTGTGGTGACACTCGTCACATGATTAAAGATTGCCCCAGGGCCAAGAGGGATGCACCTCCACAGTCTTATCAGTCTCCACCTGCTCCGCTGGGTCCTCCGGCTATTCTTCCAGCCCCAGCTGCCACTCCACCTCCTCAGTCAGCTCGAGGTGGAGGTCGGGGAGGTAGAGGTCGTCCTAGAGGGGGAGGCCAGGCCAGATACTATGCCCTTCCAGCCCGTTTCGAGGTTGTTGCTTCAGATTCAGTCATCACATGTATTGTCCCTGTATGTCATAGGGATGCATCGGTATTATTCGACCCAGGCTCTACGTATTCATATGTGTCCTCTTATTTTGCTCCACATTTGGGGATATCTCGGGATTCTTTGAGTTCCCCTGTTTATGTATCTACTCCTGTGGGAGACTCTCTAGTTGTGGATCGCGTATATCGATCGTGTTTTATTACTCTTAGTGGTTTTGAGACCAGGGCTGATTTATTATTGCTCAGCATGGTCGATTTTGATGTTATCTTGGGCATGGACAGGTTGTCGCCCCATTATGCTATTCTGGATTGTCACGCTAAGACCCTGACGCTGGCCATGCCAGGCTTGCCGAGATTAGAGTGGAGAGGTACCTTAGAGTATACTCCCCGCAGGGTCATTTCATTTCTTATGGCTTAGCGGATGGTTGAGAAGGGGTGTGATGCGTATTTGGCCTATGTGATAGATGTCAGTGTTGATACCCCTCCATTTGAGTCAGCCCCAGTAGTGAGGGACTTTCCTGATGTATTCCCAGCTGATCTTCCGGGTATGCTGCCCGACAGAGACATTGATTTCGGCATTGATTTGTTGTCAGGCACTCAGCCCATTTCTATTCATCCTTACCGTATGGCTCCTCCTGAGTTAAAGGAGTTTAATGAGCAGTTATAGGAGTTTCTTAATAAGGGTTTCATCAGGCCCAGTGTATCACCTTGGGGTGCTCCAGTGCTATTTGTGAAGAAAAAGGATGCCTCTATGCGTATGTGTATTGATTATCGGCAGCTGAACAAGGTTATAGTGAAGAACAGGTATCCTTTGCCTCGCATTGATGATTTATTCAACCAGTTATAGGATTCCATAGTTCTCTCCAAGATTGACTTGCGATCTGGCTATCATCAGCTGAAGATTCGGGTGCCGGACATCCCGAAGACTGCCTTCAGGACCAGATATGGTCACTATAAGTTTCTTGTCATGTCATTTGGGCTGACTAATTCCCCAGCAGCCTTTATGCATTTGATGCACAGTGTGTTCCGGCCTTATCGTGACTCCTTCGTCATTGTATTTATTGATGACATCCTGGTGTATTCCCGATCACGGGAAGATCATGAGCAGCACTTGAGGACCGTGCTTCAGACTTTGAGGGAGAAGATATTGTATGCAAAATTCTCCAAGCGTAAGTTCTGGCTTGATTTAGTGGCATTCTTGGGCCACATAGTGTCTTGTGATGGGATCAAGGTAGATTCGAAGAAGGTGGAGGCGGTGCAAAGTTGGCCTAGCCTGTCATCAGCTACGTGGATCCGCAATTATCTTGGGGTGGCAGGGTACTACCGTCGCTTTGTGGGGAGATTTTCATCTATTGCAGCACCTATGACCAGACTGAACTAGAGGGTGCTCCGTTCAGGTGGATCGAGGAGTGTGAGGAGAGCTTTCAAAAGCTCAATACAGCTTTGAGTACGGTCCCAGTATTAGTGCTGCCTATGGGTTCAGGGTCCTACACTGTCTATTGTGATGCCTCGAGGATTGGCCTAGGAGCAGTATTGATGCATGACGGTAGGGTGCTTGCCTACGCGTCCAGGAAGTTGAAGGTGCATGAGAAGAATTATCCGGTACATGACCTCGAGTTAGCAGCTATTGTTCACGCCCTGAAGATTTGGCGTCATTATTTGTACGGTGTTCCCTGTGAGATTTACACTGATCACCAGAGTTTGAAACACTTGTTCAGGCAGAAGGACCTTAATCTACGTCAGGAGAGGTGTTTGGAGCTACTTAAAGACTATGATATCACCATATTATACCACCCGGGGAAGGCCAATGTAGTGACCAACGCCTTGAGTCAACGGGCGGAGAGTCTGGAGAACTTGGCATAATTTCCAAGGGCTGAGAGGCCTTTAGCCCTGGATGTTCAGTCTTTATCAAGCCAATTTGTGAGGTTGGATATTTCAGAGCCTAGCTAAGTATTAGCTTGTGTGGTTGCTCGATCTTCTCTTTATGACCGCATCAGAGAGAGCCAGTATGATGACACCCACCTTCTATTTCTTCAGGATAGGGTCCGGCGAGGTGATGCTAGAGATGTGTCTATAGATGATGATGCGTGTTGAGGATGCAGGGGCAAATCTTGATTCTGGAGGAGGCCCATAGCTTGCGGTACTCATCCATCAGGGTGCCGCGAAGATGTACCAGGACTTGAAATAGCACTATTGGTGGAGAAGGATGAAAAAGGACATAGTGGAATTTGTGGCCAAGTGTCTCAACTGTCAGCAAGCTAAATATGAACATCAGAGGCCAGGAAGATTACTTCAGCAGAATAAGCTTCCAGAGTTGAAGTGGGAGCGGATTACCATGGACTTTGTAGTTGGACTTCCACGGAATTTTAGGAAGTTCGATGCTATTTGGGTGATCGTGGATCGGCTGACCAAGTCAGCTCATTTCATTCTGGTGCTGAACACTTATTTTTCAGATAGGTTGGCTGAGATTTATATCAGAGAGATCGTCCGCCTTCACGGTATTCCAGTATCTATCATCTCAGACAGAGGTGAGCTGAGCACCAGAGTGGAGCTGAGCACAACATTTCACCCTCAGATGGACAGGCAGCCCGAGCGCACGATTCAGATTCTTGAGGATATGCTTCGTTCCTGTGTGATGGAGTTTGGAGGGTCATGGGACCAATACTTTCCACTTGCAGAGTTTTGCTTATAATAACATCTACCACTCCAGCATTCAGATGGCATCGTATGAGGCTTTGTGTGGTAGGCGGTGCCGATCTCCAGTGGGATGCTTCGAGTTGGACGAGGCCTGATTGTTGGGTACAGATTTGGTCCAGGATTCCCTAGACAAGGTGAAGGTGATTCAGGAGAGACTTCGCACATCTCAGTCCAGGAAGAAGAGTTATGCGGACCGGAAGGTTCGTGATTTGGCATCTATGGCTGGTGATCGGGTTTTGCTTCGATTATCGCCTATGAAGGGCGTCATGAGGTTTGGGAAGAAGGGTAAACTGAGTCCGAGATTTATTGTCCCTTTTGAGATATTACGGCGTGTTGGGAGGTTGCTTATGAGCTTGACTTGCCTCCCGGCCTAGCAAGAGTTCATCCGGTATTCCACGTGTCTATGCTCCGGAAGTATCACGGTGAACCGAATCATGTATTGGATTTCAACTCTGTCCAGTTGGACAAGGATCTATCTTATCTTGAGGAACAAGTAGCCATTTTGGATAGGCAGGTCAAAAAGCTCAGGTCGAAGAATATTGCATCAGTAAAGGTTCAGTGGAGGGGTCAGCCGATCGAGGAGGCAACTTGGGAGACCAAGCAGGATATGCGCATCCAGTACCCTCATCTTTTCACAGCTTCAGGTATGTCTTTATACTCGTTCGAGGATGAACGATTGTCTTAAGAAGGGGAGAATGTAACGACCCGGCTGGTTATTTTGAGATTTAGAGCCCCGATCACTTAATAACTATTATCCCCGCATTTGTTTCTGCTTTTGGACTTGCCGGAGTGATTAGCTATGAAATTCGGAGAGGTTTGGGACACTTAGCCCCTAATTTTGAGTTTAAGCCTTAGAAATCGGATCATGGTTGGAACTGGTATAGATGGGTCCTGAATGGAATTTCGTTGACTCCATTAGCTTCGTTGAGTGATTTCAGGGTTAGGAGCGTGTCTGAAATGTGGTTTCAAGGTCTGTAGTAGAGTTAGGCTTGAATTGGCGAAAGTTAGAATTTCGACGATATCGGCTGATACGTGAAATTTTCATATCGGGCTTGGAATGGGATTCTGAAAGTGGTTGTAGGTCCGTAGTGTCATTTTTGACCTTTGTGTCAAATTTGAGGTCATTCGGACTAGTTTTGACGTGTTTCGGTATCGTTGTGGATTTTGGAAAATTTTCTATGTTTTTAGGCTTGAATCCTTGTATAATTTGTGATTTTGGTGTTATGTGATGTGGTTTGAGGGCTCGACTAAGTTCTAATGAGGTATTAGGACTGGTTGGTAGGTTTGGTTGAGGTCCCGGGGGTGTTTCGATTGCTCAATGGGTCATTTTAGCCTTGTATTGATTGCTGGTTTTCTAGTGTGAGTGCAGCCAGTTTTTCTTCACCGCGATCGCGACGAGTAAGATGGAATCCAGTCAGATTTATGCATCGTGATCGCATAGAATGGGATGCGATCGCGTAGTGTAGGCAGCTTGGTCATCGCGTTCGCATGGGCTAGGTCGCGTTCGCAGAGAAGGAGTGAGGCAGCAGTGGAGTTGAGCTTTTTCTCTTCGCAGTCGCGTGAACCCAGTCGCGTTCGCGTAGAGTCTGAGGAGTAGTTCATCGCGTGAGTGTTTACACGTTCACATAGAGTAAAATTTTGAGGCGCGAAATTTATTCTTCGCGATCACGACGGTTCTTCCGTGATCGCGATTAAAGAAAATCTAGGCAGAATAAAAACATTCAAAATCGAGGGTTAAAGTCATTTTTCACAATTTGGACTTGAGAGCTCGGGATTAGGCGATTCTTGGAGGGATTTTTACCTGGGCAAATTGGGTAAGTAATTCCTACTCGATTTTGACTAATTTCCATGAATCTATGCTTAAACTCATCCTTTAGTTTCGAAATTGGGGTGAAAATTGGGGAAAATTTGGATAAAGTTCTTAGACTGAGTTTTGATCGAGATTTTGGTGTCCGATTCGAGTAACTTTTATATGGTTAGAATCATGAGTGAACGGGAGTCCAAAATTTGTAACTTTTACCCGATTCCGAGACGTGGGCTCGGGGGACTTTTTCGGCGATTTCTCTAATTTCGCGCTTTAGCTTCAAATTTATTTATTAAACTAGTTTCTTGTAGTGATATTCACATTATGTAACGTATTTTAATAGATTCGGGCCATTCGGAGTTTGGTACTCGTGGCAAGAACATGAATGCGGGTTGAATTGAGCAGTCGAGGTAAGTGGCTTGCCTAACTTTGTGTTGGAGACTTCCCCCCTAGGATATTGATGCTAAATGTTGCGTAGGCTGTACATGAGGTGACGAGTACGTACACGGGTCGTTAATTCAAAATCTCATTTTTCCCTTACTAAAACATATATTGTTTTTTTCTCTTCTATGAACTTGCTCTCATATGATAGATTGTTTAGTTTAGATTAGGAAAGCATGCGTGCTTAATTGCCTACTTGATTTTCTGAGCGCCATGCTTAGTTAAGCCCTTATTTGCCTTATCTGTGATTAGTATAAACTGTGTAAACTCGATGTTATGCTTGTCATTCATCCTGCATAGCATATTTAAATTAGGACTACGGACGTATTCCGGGAGATCCCCATGTACTACATATTTACTTTGGGACTATGGACGTATTCCGGGAGATCCCCCTGTACTGCATATTTACTTTGGGACTACGGACGTATTCTGGGAGATCCCCCTGTACTGCATGTGAGCATGTGATTTTTACTCGCTGTATCGTCCTATAAAAATCCCAATAAATCAATTGATTTTATGAATATTGGTTGATTTTTCAGTAATTAATTGTGAATCTGCATTGTTTGCATATCCATAATTCATCTTTCAAAATCATTGAAAATTTTGCATTATGAAGTTATTAGTTATAATTAATTAAATAATAGAAAAATGACGAGTATTTAACGTAATGTAGTTTTTAATAACTAATTACTATAAAAATTAATCATTTTATTCGATAAATCATAGATTTAATTAAGAATATATAATTGGTTGTTTTATTCTTAATAAGTATGTAAATATATGAAAAATAAGGCTAGAAATTAATTTCTACATTTTTTATTAAGTTAGAGTTTAATTTAATTAGAATAATTAAGTTAATTAACTAAGAAG
>ML346485.1:0-22749 GCA_005239505.1 Nicotiana paniculata
TCTTTGTACTCATATAGAAAATTGTTATCAAATAAAACAGTTACGGATGAAAGATCAAAATCCGTGTAATTTTTCAAAAAACTGTAATCAAATAAAATAGTTACGGACGTAAGAGCATTTCCCTCATGCTTATTGAAAACTGTTGTCAACAAAAACAGTTACGGGTGAAAACCCCAACTTGAATAAAAATTGTTACGAACAAAAAAAAGTTGCCCGCTTGTATTAACTCGAAAAAACTGTTACATACGAAAAATAGTTACGAAATACAAGTGTATATCAAATCTGTTAAAAGAAAATAGTTGCAACATGAGTTTTAGACGATAATCAAACACATGAAAAATGTTGTGAAAGTTCAAACAAAAAACTTTCCTCAGAAACATTCTTAAACATGTGAAAAATTCCTATCACTCTATTGCATTATTACACCTTTATGAAGTTGAGACGTCTTCTTCATTAAGTGNACACAAGTTTTATATGACACTGTGCCTATTACGAAAAGGTGGGAGTAATCTAAAGCATTCTATATGCAAAACTCAGAGGTAAAACTAAAACCTCGAAAAATAAAGCATGCAAAAGACTTAAAGAGTCAGAAATTCAACGAAAAACAAAATTCATACTTGCATTAACATATTAAAACGGCTAAGTAAAAACTAGGTGTTAACTTATACTTAGCTGTATAGAGATTTTTATACATTAAGGTGCCCTTAAGTTGTCATTTGGGGACTTTAAGAGATTCAAATTTACCCCCGATGGTACTGAGGGTAACCACCAATTGAGACAAAGAAAAAAAGGGGAGGGGGAGGAATCAACTTCCTAAACTTCATCAGGAAGGGGATTGACTTCACTGGCAGAAGGAGCAGGAGCGACATGGGACGAAGAGACTTGAGCAGCAGGAGCCTCACCTTCAGGTGAAGAGAGATTTTGACCTTGTTGAGCCTTCTCGATGGACTCCTTGATTTTTTCAATTTCAGCATTAAGGTCGAAACCCTCTCGGCTCATTTTATTCAATGTGTCGAGGTGAGAGTTCATATACGCCCAACTAACATCGACAGCTGCCCTATCTTCAAGACCTTCGTAATCTTTCTCCCATAGCATAACTTCAGCTCTTAGTTCATCCCTCTCAGTCACAGCAGCATCATTAGAGGCCCTTAAAGGAGCGAAAGACCTTTCCAGGAATTGAACTTTCTCCAAAGAGTTGCGGAGATCCTCCTGGGTCTGAGTAAGAGATTGCACAAGTTCGCCCGAATACTCCTCATTCTGGTCTAGTAAGGCCTTCAAACTCCTGACCTCTTCAGAGGCACAAGACAACTGCTCCGCGAATGAGGACTCTAGGACGCTTTTATCCTTGCCTGCCTAATCAGAGGATGCCTTCTCCACGGCCAACTCTGCCGTCATGACCCTCACTTGCTGCTCCAAGGTACATTTTTCTTCTTCTACGGCTTCCATGTCGAGCCTTAAGCTTTCATACTGCTCTTTTCAGTTACCTGCTTTAGCATGCCACTCCTTTATTCCTGCTCCGTATGAGAAATCCTTTTCATAAGCTCCGTGCCTATAAGATTGATATACAAAAGAAAATCAATTAGATATGATAAGTACGCCTACAAGAATGAATGAAAGAAAATACATTCTACCTTTAAAGAAGTATGCACGATCTCATTAGCCCATGTAAGGGAACTGTGGTTATCCAGCTTAGCTCTCTCTGTCGGACCTATCAACAGTTTCAACCACACATCAGGCTGGCTAGACTTTTTAAAGAGGCTACCCTCTGCCGGAACTTCTATCATCACCTGCCTCATCTCCCTGCTGGAAGATCCTACTTTTGAAATAGAAGGCGCGAAAGCAGGAACAAATGCATGAGCCACGGGCAAGGAAGTCTGAGGAGTCGAAAAATCCACGGGAGAGGAGCAAGAACAGGAGCAGGAATAGACACGGGGGCAGGAGAAATAACTGGAACAATGGAGGGGAGTTCCCTAAGATAAGGAGAGAAAACAACCAGGGGAGATTCATCAGCAATAGGACCAAAGCCTTCCCGGAATAAATGATCAATAGAATCATGCACGAGAGAGGGAGAAGCATCCTCAAGGGCAGAAAATTCAACTTCAGGTATAGAAGGATCAATAACAGGTGTAGACTCGTCGCCTGAGACCACCTTACTTCTGCATGACCTATGGATTAAAGAGCCCTCTTCTTCCTCCTCTTCTTCTGAGGTCCTTGACCCACCTGTTTTTCTCTTTGAAGAAGAAGAGCCTGAAATGATCTCCTGGGCTTGAACCAGGGATAACTTGGGAACAGACGCGGATGCCGAAACTCCACGAGCAGGAAACCCTGTCAAAAGGAAAGGATTAAATAATGCTCAAAGGAAGAAACAAATACAAACAAAAACTTCACTTACCTTGAGTCTTAACTTTCCAACCAAACCTCTTAGAGAGGTACTTCCATGAACATTCTTCCAATGGAGCGATTAACAAAAGCTTTTCTACCCAATCTCTGAAATCGGAGACATTCTTGACGGTTCCCATGATTGCTGCAAGAAGAAGAAACATCTACGGTATTGATAAGATATCTAAAGCAAAAATCAAGGAATGTGAGCAAAAATGTACTCACGTGCAAGATTCCACTTCTCAGGGAAGGGAAGATTCTCGATCCTTATCATCTTCAGGAGTCACTAACACCCTTTTTCTCCTAGAAGGTAGGGTAAAATTCCCTGACGGAACAACATTGGGGAATAGAGGTGAATAAGATGATGAAAGGTAAAGGGGATCGAAACTAAGGTAGCCAAGTATCTAAAACATGAAACGACTCGCCATACAAGAGGACCGACTTGTCCCAAGAAAATTTTGAAAAATCGATAGAGCTCGATACTGGGTCGATGGGAGGCTTGAACCCTAATGTAAAGGGATAGGTATAAATAAAAGAATGCCCCGTCTTGTAAGACGTTGTTCTTTGATTACTGTTTGGAACGATTACAGGAAAATCAGAACTCCAATACCAGTCCCTGCATATAAGAGGAATTAAACCTTCAGTGAGTTGGGTAGGGTACTTGTCAACACTATCAAGAGATGAAAATGAAGAAAGCTGATCTCTAAAGGCCTGAATATCCCTAGAAAAGGTGAACTCCGCCGGTACTATTTTATTGAGCCTCGGTTCGCGCAAAGGTTCGTGATGTTCTCTACCTTTGGACGAAGATCTAGAAGCCCTAGCCCTCGGAGAATTTAAAGACCTAGAAGAAGGAGGGGAAGTAATTTGACAAGAGGAAGAACCCTTTGAAGGAGTAGAACCTAAACTCCTCAACCTGCCGCCTCTCCTACTCCGCGTTGAAGCAGAAGAAGAAGTCAAACCATCTACATTTATGACTCTCTTAGATTGGTTTGAAGAAGACATATCTACAAAGATAAGGAAAAATTTATTTTCAAATAAAGTTTGAAAGTTAGATGTTTTTCAAGAAAAGGAGTATTTATACTCGAAGACAATCGTCAAAAATGGGAAAAAACAATGATGAGAAAGCCATAACTGAAGATGTCACTTTGTGACTGATGCAGCCGCAAAAAGCCCTAAAAGGCGCTAAACAATTGCAGAACCAACCCCGAAATGCCATGTGGAATAAGCATTAAATGGAAGTGACAAGCGACGCCTACGTTCAGAAAAAGATGCAATTTTTCGAGTGAAGCGGCGGCAAAATAGTCCCGCCATAAATGAGTATCCACTTACCAAATATTTATCGATAAATATATGGTAAGTTGGGGGACTATCGGTATTGGTAAAAAATAGCTTCACACGTGTAATAAATCTTGATGACTCAGCAGTCTACGTGGAGAAATGAAGACACGACAGCTGGACGAGACTCTATGAAGAGGTATGAGGCAAAGAGGCACGGCAAATCACACCCATGGGTTTATTAGCTACAGAAGTCTCAACCTGATTGAGAAGATGAAGAGACACGGTAAAAATGTATCTGGGCGGAACAAAGGGCAGATTCAGAGATCTTCAATTAGTGATCCACACGTTACACAACATTCACGCAACAGTTACAGTTACTCATTGTAACGTTACATTACATTAATGCTCAATCACTGAAAAGGTCAGACGTTATATTAGGAAATTCCCTATATAAGGGAGTAACTGTAAGGGACATCCAAACTACTACTGCAATACACTTTACTTTTCGAGCATCTCATTGATTTTTCTTTATTTAATTACTTACAATAGTTAGTCTTTCTTTAGTTACCAGAAACCCGTGTTCATCCTAAAAATAGCTTTGGTCAAAGGATCTAATTCTTTGGCTAAATAAGACAGTTTATATCTTCAAAATCGAAGGTTTCGCCATTTTATCACATTTTGACTTCTAGAGCTCGGTTCTTGGCGATTTTTGATGGGTTTTTTCACGAAATTCGATTGGGTAAGTGTTCTTCAACTAGAATTAAATATATTCCATGATTTTATATTTATTTTCATCATTTAATTTGTGTTTTGAGTTGAGAAAAGGTTGGTTTTGGAAGAAATTTCTAAAATAAAAAATCGTGATTTGAGGGATCAAATGATATCGAAATTCGATAAATTTTGTATGGTTGAACTCGTATTGGAATGGGTATTCGGATTTTGTAAAATTTGACGGGTTCCAAGGTGCGGGCTCGGGGGTTGACTTTTGGGTCGATTTTTATATTTTTGTAAAGATTGAAATTTTATTATTCGGAATAATGCGTTATATGTTTTATGTGTATTTTGAAGTTGTTTTAGTTGATTTTGAGCCATCTGGAGGTCTTTTGGCCCGAGAAGTCATTTTAGAGTACCGGGTTGTCATCTTCGAGGTAAGTATCTTGCCTAACCATGTGTGGGAGAATTGCCCCTTAGGATTGAGTCTTCTATGTGGATTGTAGTCCGTGTACGCGAGGTGACGAGTGCGTGCTCGGACTTATTTGTGGAAAAATTGGCCCTTTAGGAATCTTAGGTCCCTATATTTGCTGAGTATGAATTGTTCTTGACATGATTGAATTTCCTAATATTTAGTTTCATCTTTATTTGCTTAAAAGTAGGATTTCTTACTTTTGGATTTACTCCTATTGCCTATTGACTCCTAATTGACTTGTCTGAATATTTTACTCTTTTTACTGTCATGCTAAGTCCTCTTAACTGCTTATCTCAAATTTGCATTTATCTTCATCTTATCCTATAATTGTTTTGGTCTTAAATGAAGTTATGATTATTCTCTGTTGCTTGTCCTTAAGTGGAAATTGTTGAATATTCTCGTAACTGCTCAACTTTAAAAGAAGTTTAGATATTCTCAACCTTCGTGACTTGCCCTTATATGGAGTTATCGGATTCGTGTGAGTTTTCTTGTTGATTGAACCGTATATTTGGGTACGACCCTTATACGTTATTTTCTTCCTTGTTTTGTTGTCCTTATTATGCCTAGTATTCTTTGTTGTGCTTATTCCTTGTGAACTAGCCTTGATTTTCTTGTGATCAAAGGTTCTTGAATTGACGTATCTATTGTATCTTGTATTATTGTCATTTGTTGTGGTGATGCACGAGGTTTTTGCCGTGCTGTTGTGGTTATTGTGATGCACGAGGTTTCTGTCGTGCGGTTGTTGATATGGGGCTTGCACGAGGTTTCTGTCGTGCCGTGTTTTCTATTGATATTGCACATGCGGCGTGACAAGGAGGGATATGTATATGTGGGTTGCACGACTGTCACGACCCAAAATCCTAACTTAGGTCGTGATGGCGCCCAACAGCGGCATCGGGCAAGCCAACACTATATTTACTAAGGGTTCCTTCTTATTAGATTAAGCATTTCAACATATACTCAATTTTTAAAACTTAAGACATAAATCGACAAGGATAATTAGCCAGTTTTTAATCAAAAGAGGTCATGAGGAGGCTTCAACCAATATATATACAGACTGGTAATCCATAATAACTAACATGTGTGTGCCAGGAACTAGTGTCACAAGTCCTACGGGCATACTAACAGAATATACAAAAGATATAATATACAGTCCCACTGGCTAAAATAAATAGACGGGAAATAAGCAAAAGAAACCCCATGGTGCTGCCGCAGAACGCCTAGAGAAAGCAGCTCACCGTGAAGTCAGGTCTGTCTATAATCAGAATCAAGCTCCGATCTGACAACCAGATGCACCAGCCTCAGAACTTGTACAATTAAGTACAGAAGCGTAGCATGAGTACATAAATATATATGTACCCAGTGAGTATCCCGCCTAACCTCGAAGAGGTAGTGACGAGAGGTCGACTGGACACTCACTAAGGTCCAACAATATAATTTAACAGAATATGATGAAAACAGTAGGCATGTAAAGGTAGTGAAGCAGCAAATATATATATATAAGGCACTGAAATCCAAGGAAGTACAGGAAGTACTGGAAATAAATAAACAACTACTACTTCACCTTCCCCCAAATATCTGTCAAATCATTGTCCATGAATTTAGTAACAAATAAATCATGCGCATACAGGATAAGGACAACCGGCCTGATCCATAATATAATCGTATTCGTGCACTGCCGAGGGGTCGAACGGCCCGAACCATAAGTGCACCTTACCATAAAGTACTCACATCTATGCACTGCCGAGGATCGAACGACCCGAACCATAAGTGCACCTTACCATAAAGTACTCACATCTATGCACTGCCGAGGATCGAACGACCCGAACCATAAGTGCACCTTACCATAAAGTACTCACATCTATGCACTGCCGAGGATCGAACGACCCGAACCATAAGTGCACCTTACCATAAAGTACTCACATCTATGCACTGCCGAGGATCGAACGACCCGAACCATAAGTGCACCTTACCATAAAGTACTCACATCTATGCACTGCCGAGGATCGAACGACCCGAACCATAAGTGCACCTTACCATAAAGTACTCACATCTATGCACTGCCGAGGATCGAACGACCCGAACCATAAGTGCATCTTCCTATCCGCCGTGGAGTACGACCCGCTCCCATAAGTGAATCTTCCAATCCGCTGTGGCGTACGGCCCTCTCCCATAAGAGTGGGGGAAATCACACTCCGCTCGCAGAATGTAAATTGTGAAGCGGTCATATGCACACACAATATTCCTTTTTAAATTACTTTTTAGTAAACAATTCCTTACAAATTTTCTCAAATTCCATGATCTCATGGTAATAAGTCGCATGTAACATTTTATTTATTAAGCATATAGTTCATTTCAAGTAAAACACAAGGCATGATGTGGACCTAACTACCCGGACATAATAATAATAGCCGCTACGTACACATTCTCTTCACTTGGTACGTACATAGCCCCCACAATTATCACATATAGCATTTAAAACACCTACGGGGACAATTCCCTCTTACAAGGTTAGAAAGGAGACTCACCTCGCATTGCACCTACTCCCCGGGTCAAGAATGCACCCGAAACTCCGAACTCGTCACCCAAAGGACTCGAAGCTAACCAAACGTTACGTAAACATATCAAATTATACTCAAAGCATGGAATTCTCCTATTATCTAGTAAATTCTTCATTCTTGAAGAAATCCTAAAATATAAACTCGGGCCCCCATGCTCGGATTTCGAAAATTCTCGAAGGAAACACTCACCCATAACCTAAGGATCGTTAATATATGATTTTTGTATGAATTCACAGCCAATGCACGGGAAATTTTTTAAATTTTCGAAGGCCCTAGGTTACTACCCAAATCCTTAATTTTTCACTAATTAGGTAGTTAACTAAACTAGGAATTCATGCATTAACTAACTTTAGGATATAATTTACTTACCTCACAGTGGCTGGGTCGTGGGGCTCTTTTCCAAGCTCTCAAAATCACCTATGGTGGAAGAAAATGGAGCGGGAATGAGATAATCCCGCACTTAAAGACCTTTCTGCCTACAAGGGTTTCCGGACCTACGACTCGACGATCGCACCTGCGGTCTCGCACCTGTGAGCAATAGCTCGCACCTGCGGAAAATGCGACAAGGGCTTGGGCTCGCATCTGCGGGCTGGAGTTCGCTCCTGCGGCTCAGCACTTGCGGGAAAGGATCCCGCACCTGCAAGAACTGGGCAACCCACCTGGGGTCGCACCTGCGACTGAGCAACCGCACCTGCGGTCACACCAGATCAGGTGCACCAGCAACTGCTTCAGCTGGTTTTTGGCCTCGTTTGGTGCCCGAGAGGCACCTAGGCCCACTCGAGCCCCCGTCCAAATATACCAACAAGTCCTAAATCATAATACGACCTCTCTCAAGCCTTAGTAACACCCGCAACAACGCTAAAACTCAAAATCACACCTTAAAACCCCTAGAACCAAACATAGGAACTTTAAGTTTTCTTGACTTCGCTAACAACGCGCTGAACCGACCTATACTACTCGGGATGAAACCAAATTTTGCAGGCAAGTCATAAATGACATAACGAAACTATTCCTGGCCTCGAAATTCCGTCCAGACCTTGATAACACAAAAGCACGTCCCAAACCACATTAGGAACTTAAGAAACTCTTATTTCAATAGTGGGCGCCGAAATGCTCCCGGGCCATCCGAAACCCATTCCGAATATAGGCCCAAGTCCTAAATCATCATACGAAGCTACCGGAACCGTCAAAACTCGATTATGAGGTCGTTTACTAAAAGTGTTGACGAATTCAAACTTGACCTTAAAGGCCAACCTGAAGGAACCAAGTGTTCCAATATTTCTCTAAACACTTGTGAATCTCGGACCACCCGCCCCCGCAAGTCATAAATCACAATAAGCCACTATGGGAAGTTTCATATAGGGGAACGGGGTCCGACAACTCAAAATGACCGGTCGGGTCGTTACAACGACTAGGTGGGAACATGTTTATGCACGAGTGGCGAAACAAGGTGGGCATATACTTTACTATTGCACACGTGGCAAAACAAGGTGGGCTATGTCAGGTATTGCTTGTGATACTTGTGTTGGCCTGGGGATCATTCCTTGTTGTTGATATTTTGTACTGGAACACTTACTGTGTGAGTTTATTCGCGTGGAAACTTGTGAGATGAAAATGTACGTGTTGCCCTTTTGCTTTCCTTATGTTTATTGGTTGTGGAAATCATGTTAGGACACCTGCACAAGCATACACATAGTTAGGAACTACTAATAGATTTAGGACTCCTTGTTGTTGTCAAGTATGATTACTCTTGTTGTGCTTACCGTATGGGTGGAAATGACCCAATTGGTACGTGATTCATCCGTGCAGTTAGTACTCGAATGAGGGCACAAGATGCCAAGTGTTAGGGTTCGAATATTGGGACCCAAAAATGGTGATTTGTCTGAGGTTTGGAACCTCGTGGAGATGACTACGAATTTGATGTAGAAGTGGTTGAAGTTGTTGAGTCATTACCTGTACGTGTTGTACATTTACATGCCGGATTTATTTGTGTTCTATTCAGTCTTGTGTTACTTCATGGTTTTTCCACTGATACTTATTGTTTTCCGTCTTTATCAAATTCACTGTGTTGTTAGCTATACTGCGTAGCCTTTATGTGTATACCATTATTTCCCTGATTCCTATATTGATACTTGCTCAGTTTTTATTAGACCAGTGGGTGTCTTGACGAGTCCTCGTCACTACTTCACCGAGGTTAGTCTTGATACTTATGGGGCACCGTTATGGTGTGCTCATACTACTCTTCTGCACATTTTTTTGCAGATTCCAAGTTTTTGCATAGCCGGCCGATTGATTGTTATATGCGCGGTGGCTGTTGTGGAAACTCAAGGTAAAACCGCTTTAGCTTTCGTGATTTCGGAGTCACCATCTTATATTTCTGTTTGCACTGTTGTACTTCTTTCTGAACAGTGGTATTTTAGGAGTTTTAGTGTAATTTTTTTAAAGCTTATGAGTTGTACTACCGGGTTTTTGGGAAAATGTAATGTATAAAGAATTATTTATTTCAGTAAAATATTAAATTTTATTTATTATTGTTGTTATTCCATGAATATTAGGCTTACCTAGTCCTTAAGACTTGGTGCCATCACGATACCCAACGGAGGGAAATTTGGTTCGTGACAAGTTGGTATCAGAGCTCTAGGTTCATAGGTGCTACGAGTCATAAGCGAGTTTAGTAGAGTCTTGTGGATCGGTACGGAGACGTCTGTACTTATCTTCGAGAGGCTACGAAACTATTAGGATAACTTCACTTCCTTCATTCCTATCATGCGAGTTTATTGAACTTGAAACTTGGAAAATTTATCATTCCATTCTCTCACAAATAGTGAGGACGCGAGCTGCAGATCCTGAGGACGTTACCCCCAGAGCAAGTGTCGCCAGGGGCAGAGGCAGAGGCCGACGAGGGGCACGTGATGCAGCTAGAGCACCTACCAGAGCAGCCGTTGAGGAAGCTCCAGCAGTTCCAGTTGGGGGGTAGGCACCAGAGGCGCCTGTTGTTACAACCGGACTTCAGGAGACCTTGCAGTTCTGGGGTATGATTGGTACCATGACTCAGGAGGGATTGATTCCGGGTGCACCACCTACTTCACGGAGCGGGGGAGGAGCTCAGACTCCGGTCGCCCACACTCCAGAGCAGTGAGATCATGTTGGCTAGGTTCCAGGTGTCATGAGAGAGACGACATGCGGGACTATGATAGAGATGTCAGGCGGGGCTATGAGAGGGAGGACAAACGAGGTCAGGAGAGAGAGGGCAGAGAGGTGGGGAGGCCTCGTAAGCCGTAGAGATCTACTGGTCCTTATTATAGAGGCAGTGTACAACACGATAGAGGTTTTGTGGGTGAGACAGTTCAATTTGCATTATCGGCTTCACATGGAGCGGAGCCGCAGGTGCGGACTCCGCTCCGCAGGTGCGAAGCCAGGCCCCCTTCCCCTTCTCTATAGATGCAAGATTTTTCTCGCAGATGCGAGACTGCAGGTGCGGTCCTCGAGCCGCAGGTACGAAAAATCCTGTAGGCAGTGAGTTTCGTTTTAAATACGGGACTTAGCCATTTTTGAACACTATTCTTCATCTTTGAGAGATTTTGAGAGCATGCAATGAGGGTATTCGACCTAGCTACTGTAAGGTAAGTAATTCCTACTATACAGTTTAGCTTAATACTTTAATTCTTAGGTAGATTAACACATCAAATTAGTGGAAATCATGGGTTTAAAGTAAAACCTAGGTTTTTGACAAAAATGGAAAATTACCAAGAAATTTGTTAAGGAATCATACGCCAACTATATAATATTGATCTTTAGGCCATGGGTGATAGTTTCTTTCAAAAATTTCCGGAATCCGAGCATGTGGGCCCGGAGGTGTATTTTAGAATTTTCCCAATTTAGTTGAAATGATCATTTAAGTAGGAGAATTTAGGACTTTGCAGTATAGACTGATTTGTTTATGCAATATTTGACTAGTTTCGAGTCCTTAGGCGACGGATTTGGAGTTTCGGACACATTCTTGACCCGGGAAGTACACTTGACGCGAGGTAAGTCTCCTTTATAACTTTGTAAGAGGGAATTTTCCCCATAGGCGAATTAAATGATTATGTGTTATTTTTTGTGGGGTAGTTAGGCCCACACCATGCCATGTGAATTCCATTAACTTGAGTTATATGCTTTGTAACTTCATTGTATGCAACTTTGTTTCAAGAAAACTGAGAATTTGGTGTTTTCAAAGAATTGTTATTTGGAAAGGATTGAAAGAAAGATGTTGTGTTTGCATGCGACCGCTTCGCAATTTATATCCCACGAGTGGAGTGATTCTTTCCCCTACTCTCATGGGAGCGGGCCATACGCCACGGCAGGTTAATAGATGCATCTATGGTTCGCGTCGTGCGACCCTTCGACAGTGCACAATTATTACTATTATGTTGGCCCAGGCCGGATTTCCTTATTCCACTATGCGCATGTTATTTGCTTGATATTTTTTTTTACTGTTGAGCTGTGAAATATATCCTGTAAGAATGAACGGAAAACTTGTAAATTGGTGCTTCACCACGTATTTGGATTTTTATTAAGATTCGATATTTATTTCTTTGCTATCCATGCTTACCTGTTGTCCTCTTTTAAAATATCACTTAAATATACTGTTTGGACCCTAGTAAGTGTCAAGTCGACCTCTCGTCACTACTTTTTAGAGATTAGGCGGGATACTTACTGGGTATATATTTTTTATGTACTCATGCTACGCTCTGTACTTAATTGTACAGGTTCTGAGGCAGGTGCATCCGGGTACCAGTCCGGAGCTCGATCCTGTTTTTTACCTTGTCGAGGCTTCACGGTGAGTTGCTTCTCTTGGCGACTTCCAGCAGCACTTTGGAGCTATTCTTTTTCCATTTCTGTCTATATTTATTCAGACAGTAGGACATGCTTTTATTCTTTTGATATTATTCTACTAGATGCTTCTAGACTTGTGACACTAGTTCCTGGCGCACATGCTAGTAGACTTTCTGTTTGGGATGTAATCGTTAATTATGACTTCATGATTATTTATTTTGCATAAAGTTGCCTAACTTATTCGTTTCTACTTAATGTCTCAAAACTAAGTTAAGCAAGTGTTGAAAATGTTTTTGGTAAACTACATGAAACTCATTAGCAGATAATGAGGTTGGCTTGCCTAACTACGGTGTTGGGAGCCATCGCGACCTGGGTTAGGATTTGGGTCGTGACAACATGGTATCAGAGCTCTAGGTTCACGTAGGTCTCACAAGTTACGGGCAAACCCAAAGAGTCTTGCGGATCAGTACGGAGATGTCTATGTTTATCTTCGAGAGGCTATAGGGTGTTAAGAAATCTCTCTTTATTCATCTTCTATCATGCAGTTGATGGTATACTAAATCTCACTCTTCTATTCTCTCACAGATAGTGAGAAAGCGTGCAGCCGATGTTCTAGACTCGGGAGGGGCCGCTTCCCCCGTCATCCAAGGATGTGGCAGAGGTCGGGGGAGGGCAGCGACCCGAGGTAGGGGACGAGGGCATCCCAGGACTGTACCAGTTACACCCCAGCGGATCCAGTAGAGGATCCTATCACTGAGGAGTAGGGCGAGGTGCCCACCGCAGATACTGCCCCTTTGGACTTTATGACAGCGCCAGGATTTCAAGAGGTCATGTGCCGTATGATGCGGTTCATGGACACCATGACTCAGGCTGGTTTATTTTCAGCAGATCCGGCCACATCTCAGGTGGTAAAGGGAGCAAAGACCCCTACTGTACAGGTCGTCGAACATGCAACAACAGTATATCAAACATCGGCTACACTGCCCGGGGGCGGAGTCCAGCCAGCAGCAGTAGCACCTGAGGTCAGACCAGCTGCAGACGGTGATCCGGAGAAGTTATTAGACAGGTGGGACAGACTGCACCCTCCTGTCTACGGAGCGAGTGTCATGAGGACGCACAGGACTTTATTGATAGGTGCAGGGACAAACTGCACAACATGAAGATACTGGAGTCTCATAGAGTCGACTTCACTATTTTTCAGTTAGAGGACAGGGCCCGCAGATGGTGGCAGTCCTACATCCTTGGCTGACCGGCAGATTCTCCTCCCCTCACTTGGGAGTAGTTCACTCAATTATTCCTGGACAGATATATTCCACCTTCTGAGAGGGAAGAGCTGCGGTATCAGTTTGAGCAGCTGGAGCAGGGTCGATTGTCAGTGACCGACTACGAGGCTAGGTTTTTTGAGCTGTCTCATCACACACTCATGATACTTCCTACTGACGCAGAGAGAGTGAGGAGATTTGTAACTGGGTTGCATCCAGGTATTAGGGCCAACATGGCCCGAGAGGTGGAGATGGGGACTCCTTATCAGCTTGTGGTAGAGATTGCTCGCAGGATCGAGGGTTATCGGTCGAGGAGCAGAGATAGGGTCAGCAAGATAAGAGAGCTAGATATTCTGGGGATTTCAGAGTTGCTCCAGCTACGGGCAGAGGTCAATTTGGTAGGGGCCAGCCCAGTAGACCCCCATATTCAGCACCCCCACCACCTCCATGAGGTGTTCTAGCGAGTCCTTATTTCAGCGCCATGCCGGAGAGTTCTTACCACCCTCCAGCTATTCGGGGTTCCTCTGGTGGGTATTCTGGTCATCAGGGGTCTTCCAGCCCTTATTTCAGTGCTATGCCCGAGAGTTCACATCGCCCTCCCATTATTCAGGGTTCTTCTTCAGGGCAGCAGGCCATGGTTCTGGGAGGTTGTTATGAGTGTAGGGATCCAGGTCACATGAAGAGGCATTTCCCCAGGCTTCGGGTCAAGGCAGTGTAGCAGGGTCACCAGCCTATGAGATCAGCACCAGCGGTTCAGCCACCTAGAGGTGGAGGACAGGTCATCCCAGAGGTGGAGACTAGGCCGGGGGAGTCCAATCAGCTCCTGTTTATTCTTGTGGAGGTCAGTCATCCGGCGCTCCAACCATATTCTATGATATTCCGGCCAGATCAGAGTCAGTGGCCTCAGATGCTGTGATCACAGGTATTATTTCAGTATGCGGTAGAGATGCATCGGTATTATTCGATCCAGGGCCCACTTATTCATATATATCAGTTTTATTTTCTCATTCCCTGGATATTCCTCGCGAGTCCTTGGGTACTCCTGTTTATGTGTCCACTCCCGTGGGCGATTCTGTGGTTGTGGACCGGATTTATCGGTCCTGTGTGGTTACATTATGTGGGTTCGAGTCCAGAGAGGACCTCTTCTTGTTTGATATGGTTGATTTTGAGGTCATCTAGGCATGGATAGGCTGTCTCCCTATCATGCCATTCTAGATTGCTATGCCAAGACTGTTACTCTAGCCATGCCCGAGTTACCGAGATTGGAGTGGAGGGGTTCCTCAGTTAGTGACTCTAATCGGGTTATTTCTTTCCTGAAGGCTCGACATATGGTCAAGAAGGGCTGTTTGTCTTATATTGCGTATGTGCGGTACACCACCACCGAGTCTCCGACGATTGATTCAGTGCGAGTAGTTTGAGAGTTTGATGATGTATTCCCTTTAGACCTTCCAGGCATGCCACCGGATCGTGACATTGATTTTTGTATTGACTTAGCTTTAGGCACCCAACCTATATCTATTCCCCCGTATCGTATGGCTCTGAAGGAATTGAGGGTATTGAAATAACAGCTTGAGGATTTGTTCGCTCAGGGGTTTATCAAACCGAGTGTATCGCTTTGGCTTGCCCCAGTGCTATTTGTGAAAAAGAAGGATGGGACGTGCGAATGTGTATTGACTACCGCCAGTTGAACAAGGTCACCATCAAGAACAAGTACCCATTGCCGCGTATTGATGATTTGTTTGACCAGTTGCAAGGTGCTCGGGTGTTTTCTAAGATTTTCCAGAGATCGGGGTACCATCAAATGAATATTCGGGAATCGGATGTTCCGAAGACGGCCTTTCGTACGAGATATGGTCATTATGAGTTCCTGGTGATGTCCTTTGGATTGACTAATGCCCCAGCAGCATTTATGGACTTGATGAACAGGGTGTTCAGGCCTTATATTGACTCTTTTGTCATCGTCTTCATTGATGACATTCTGATTTACTCACGTAGACTGGGGGAGCACGAGTAGCATTTGAGGGTCGTGCTCCAGACTTTGTGAGAACAGAAGTTGCATGCTAAGTTCTCCAAGTGTGAGTTTGGTTTGATTGTGTGGCATTCTTGGGGCATGTGGTATCCGGAGAGAGTATCAAGGTTGATCCTAAGAAGATTGAGGCAGTTCAGAGTTGGCTACGCCCTACTTCAGCTACAGAGATCAGGAGCTTCTTGGGTCTAGCAGGTTATTATCACCGATTCGTGGAGGGTTTTTCATCCATTGCAGCTCCTCTGACTAGATTGACTCATAAGAACGCCCCTTTCCGATGGGTCATTGTGGACAGGTTGACCAAGTCGGCACATTTCATTCCACTAGATACTACTTATACTTATGAGAGGTTGGCCCAGATCTACATTCAGGAGATAGTTTGGTTGCACAGTGTGCCTGTGTCCATTGTATCAAATTGAGGTCCTCTGTTCACTTTGCACTTCTGGAGAGCTGTACAGAGTGAGTTAGGCACCCGTGTAACGCTCAGCACAGCATTCCACCCTCAGACCGACGGGCAGTCGGAGCGGACAGTTCAGATATTGGAGGACATGCTCAGGGCATGTGTGATTGGCTTTGGAGGACAGTAGGACCAGTTTTTGCCTTTTGCCGAATTTGCTTATAATAGTAGTTACCAGTCCAGCATTGAGATGGCTCCATTTGAGGCCTTGTATGGTCGGCAATGTCGTTCTCCCATCGGGTGGTTTGAGCCTAGCGAGGCTAAGCTATATGGCACCGATCTGGTGAAGGACGCTTTGGATAAGGTGAAGTTGATTCAGGACAGACTTCGCAAAGCACAGTCTAGACAGAAGAGTTAGCGGTTCAGAAGGCGCATAATGTATCATTTATGGAGGGCGAGAAGGTTCTGTTGAAGGTCTCGTTGATGAAGGGTATTATGAGGTTTGGGAAGAAGGGCAAGCTGAGCCCGAGGTTTATAGGCCCATTTGAGGTGTTGAGACGAGTTGGGGAGTTGCTTATGAGCTTGCTTTACCTCCCAGTTTATCAGGGGTTCATCCGGTCTTTCATGTATCCATGCTCCGGAGGTATCACGCCGACTTCTCTCACGTGATATATTTCAGCAACATTCAGTTGGATGAGAGGTTGGGCTAAGAGGAGGAGCCAGTTGCTATTATTGACAGGCAGGATCGCCAGTTGAGGTCCAAGAGGGTTTACGCCGTAAAGGTCCAGTGAAGGGGCCAACCAGTCGATGACGCAACTTGGGAATCCGAGGAGGACATGCGGAGCAGATATCCACACTTATTCCGCACTCCAAGTATTCTAGACCCGTTCAAGGACGAACATTTGTTTAAGAGGTGGAGAATGTAACGACCCGACCGGTTGTTTTGTGTTCTAGGACTCTGTGCCCCTAAAGAAAACTTCCCGTAGTTGCTTCTACTGATTCATGTCTTGCGGGGACGGGTGGTTAGAGGTTTGGAGGAGTTTGGAGTGGTATAGGGACACTTAGCCTCTTAAGGTTGGCCTTAAGGCCAAGTCTGACTTCGGTCAACATGTTTGGTAAACGACCTCAGAATCGAGATTCGAAGGTTCCGGTAGGTTCGTATGAGATTTCAGACTTGGGTGTGTGTTCGGAACGGGTTTTGGATGACCAGGGGGCGTTTCGACGCCTAATATGAATTAAGAGTTCCTTAAGTTCAAACTTGAGGTTTGGAATGTGTTTTTATGTTATCGAGATCCAAACAGAATTCCGAGACCGGTAATAGTTATGTTATGTTATTTATGACTTGCTTGCAAAATTTGGTGTCATTCCGAATAGTATAGGTAGTTTCGGCGTATTGAAAGTGAGTTCAAGAACTTAAAGTTCTTAAGTTTGATCCAATAAGTTTTGAGGTATGATTTTTAGATTTAGCGTGGTTTCGGACGTTCTGAAGGCTCGAGCGAGTCCGTACTATGATTTAGGACTTGTTGGTATATTTAGAAGGGGTCTCGGGTGGCCCCAGATACCATTAGGGCGTCGAGCGAGGAAAAAACCAGCCTTAAATGACTGCTGGTGCACCAGATTTGGTGCGACCGCATCTACGGAGGTCAAGTCACGGGTGCGAGACCGCTACTGCGGTCCCAGACTCGCAGTTGTGACTCCTTAGGGAGCTGCCCATTTCTGCAGATGCGGATCCCTTTCCGCAGAAGCGGAGCCGCAGGTGCGGACTCCGATCCGCAGGTGCGAGGCCAGGCCCCCTTTCCTTCTCCGCAGATGCGAGATTTTTCTCGCAGATGCAAGGCTTCAGGTGCGGTCCTCGAGCCGCAAGTATGAAAAATCCTGTAGGCAGTTAGTTTTGTTTTAAATACGGGAATTAGCCATTTTTTAACCCTATTCTTCATCTTTGGGCGATTTTGAGAGCATGCAATGAGGGTATTCGACCTAGCTACTGTAAGGTAAGTAATTCCTACTATACAGTTTAGCTTAATACTTGAATTCTTAGGTAGATTAACACATCAAATTAGTGGAAATCATGTATTTAGAGTAAAACCTAGGTTTTTGACAAAAATGGAAAATTACAAAGAAATTTGTTAAGGAATCATACGAGAACTATATAATATTGATCCTTAGGCCATGGGTGATAGTTTCCTTCAAAAATTTCCGGAATCCGAGCATGTGGGCCCGGAGGTGTATTTTAGAATTTTCCCAATTTAGGTTGAAATGATCATTAAGTAGGAAGATTTAGGACTTTGGAGTATAGACTGATTTGTTTATGCAATATTTGACTAGTTTCGAGTCCTTGGGCGATGAATTTGGAG
This sequence comes from Nicotiana paniculata, assembly GCA_005239505.1. NCBI lineage: Eukaryota > Viridiplantae > Streptophyta > Magnoliopsida > Solanales > Solanaceae > Nicotiana > Nicotiana paniculata. The sequence goes on from ML346485.1 coordinate 18,262, forward strand.
TTTCGGGCACATTCTTGACCCGGGAAGAAGACTTGACGCGAGGTAAGTCTTCTTTCTAACCTTGTAAGAGGGAATTTTCCCCATAGATGAATTAAATGATTATGTGTTATTGTTTGTGGGGGGACTACGTACGTGCGAGGTGACGAGAGCCCGTGCGTAGTGACTATTATTGTCATGTCCGGGTAGTTAGGCCCACACCATGCCATGTGAATTCCATTAACTTGAGTTATATGCTTTGTAACATCATTGTAGGCAACTTTGTTTCAAGAAAACTGAGAATTTGGTGTTTTCAAAGAATTGTTATTTGGAAAGGATTGAAAGAAAGATATTGTGTTTGCATGCGACCGCTTCACAATTTATATCCCGCGAGCGGAGTGATTCTTTCCCCTACTCTCATGGGAGCGGGTCGTATGCCACGACAGGTTAATATATGCATTTGTGGTTTGCGCCGTTCGAACCTTCGGCAGTCCACAACTATTAATATTATGTTGGCCCAACCAGATGTCCTGTCACGACCCAAAATCCCTATGGTCTTGATGGCGGCGAACATCATTGTCAGGCAAGCCAATCATTAATTAATTGAAATAAATTTCTGGTTTTAACATTTATGAAAAATATTTCCTTTCACTTTATTATATATTAACCAAATAAAATCTATTAATTAAAACAATGGTTTGAATGCTACACTTTTACCAAATATATCCCAGCACACCCCAGAACCCGGTGTCGCAAGTACATGAGCAATTTCTAAGAATTTACACAATCATCACAAAGTGTGTCCGAAATACAAATTGGACAAGAAAAGTTAAAATAAAAATAAATACAGTACGTGGGAGACTCTGTCAGCCGGATCGCCTCCGGATGATGCATCTCGCCTAAGTCTCTGAATCCTCCACATTGCTATGAAAGTACATGTGCAATAAAATGCACAGCAAGTGTAGCATGAGTACAAAAACAACGTGTACTCAGTAAGTCGCGCGCCTAACCTCAGAGAGGTAGTGAAAAGAGGTCGAATTAGACACTCACTAAGGTCCAGCAAATTAATTTAACAACATGTGATGAACACGATAAGCATGTAAAGGTAGTAAAGCAGCAAATATATAAGGTACTGAAATCCAAGTAAAATACTGGAAGTAAACAAACAGTCATCACTTCCTCATTTTCCCCCAAATATCTTAAATAAACAATTTCCTCTTTATTGTTCCCCCAAATATCTTATCACTTTTAAAAATGCATGAAAAATATTTAACAATTTAACATGCGCATACGGGATAAGGACAACCGGCCTGAGCTGTCATAATAATCATCTTTTTGCACTGCCGAGGATCGAACGGCCCGTACCATAAGTTCACCTCTCAATATAATAATCATCTCTGTGCACTACCGAGGGTCGAACGGCCCGTACCATAACTGCACCTCTCAATATAATAATCATGTCTATGCACTACCAAGGGTCAAATGGCCCGAACCATAAGTGCATTTTAAATCCGCTATGGCATACGGACCGCTCCCATGAGAGTGGGGAAAATAACACTCTGCTCGCGGTATGTAAATTGTAAAGCGGTCACATGCAGTCATGCACAATCAACAGTCCACCCCGAATACGTCGGGAAAATAAGTACCCGAGTAAATGACAGATTTCTCTTTTAAAAACCACAAAATAGTATTTAAATCCCTTTTTCGAAATTCACTTGCCAAGTTTTTATAATGTTTGATAATACAACCTTATCCGGAAAAAATACAATTGCCCACGAAGGAAATCAATTCTTTTTTAGATGATTTAGAAAAATAAACTCTAATCTTCCTTAGTCATTCAATTACAATTTCGATTATATTAGCAGTCTAATATCACAGACAAGATCACAAGTACAACAGGTAAGCCATGCTAGTGGATCCTAGGCTTCCCGGACATGGCATAATAGTAGCTACGCACGGACTCCCATCACCTCGTGCGTACGTATCCCCCGCAGATAGTAACACATACTTAATTAGTTCACCTAGGGGGATAATTCCCCCTCATAAAGTTAGAAAGGAGACTTACCTCGCTCTGAAGTCCCATAATTGGCTTCCAAGCCCTTCCGACGACTCCCATGTATGCACAACTCCCCAAAACCACCACATAACGGCAAAGCAATGAAAATTCATCCTAATACTCACAACAAATTCAAATTACATACTTTCCCAACTCCGCTCGGTAAATTGACCAAAATGCCCTCAAGCCTACATGCCCGGAATCCAAAATTTCTCAAAGATATAATCTACCCATAGCTCCACTATTTCAATTATACAATTTACTCTACATTCGATGCTCAAATTCGTGGCTTAAAATCCAAATTACCATTTCTAGGTTTCCTTGAGATTTCCCAATTTCCTACCAATTTCCATGTCTAACTTCATGCATATACTTGTATTTAATTTTGAAAACATGAAGAAATTAATTACCTTGACATTTCATGAAGAAATCCTCTCCTTAAAGCCTCCCAAGATCGACCAAACCAAAGAAGAAATGAAGAAATGGCCAATAACCCCGATTTTAAAATATTCAGCCCAGCCTCGATTTCGCACCTGCGATCCTTCCTCCGCACTTGCGCTCCCGAAGGTGCGATTAATCTCCCGACCTGCAGCTTTCTCATCTCTAGCCCAAAATCGCAGTTGCATCCAATTGTCCGCACCTGCGGCCAAAACCTCGTAGGTGCGGTCGCACCAGACACCAGCAACTTCAACTTTTTCTCAACTTCAAATATTGATCCGTTAACCACCCAGAATCCACCCGAGGACCCCGGGATCCCGTCTAATTATACCAACCTGTTCCAAAATATAATTCGGACTTGCTTGAGGCCTCAAATCACATAAAAAAACATCGAAACCACGAGTCGCACCCAAATTCCAACTTTATGAACTTAGAAATTTCCAACTTCTACATCCGATGCCGAAACCAATTAAATCACGCCCGATTGACCTCAAATTTTGCACACAAGTCATATTCGACATTACGGACCTGCTCCAACTTCCAGAATCTCATTACGACCCCGATTTCAAAATTTCCACTTCCGGGCGGATTTCTCCAAAAACCTTCAAATTTCTATCTTTAGCCAAATGACTCCAAAATGACCTCCGGACATCCGAATTCACTTCCGATTGCGCTCCCAACTCCAGAAACACCATATGAAGCTATTCCCAGAATCGGAATCCCAAACGGACATCACTATCATTGAAATGCGCTTCAAGCCAAACATAGGAAATTCTTTCAGAAGTGCCGACTTCCACATTATACGCCGAAAACGCTCCCGGGCTATCCAAAACCCGATCCGGACATACGCCAAGTCTGAAATCATCATACGAACCTGCTGGAACCTTCAAATCCTGATTTAGAGGTCGTTTACTTAAACTTCCAATCTTAGTTGATTCTTCCAACTTAAGGCTTCTAAAATGAGAATTTTCTTTCCAAACCAACTCTAAACTTCCCGAAATTCAATTCCGACCATGCCTATGGGTCATAATACCTGAAACGAAGCTGCTCATGAACCCAAATTGCTGAACGACACGCTAGAGCTCAAAACGACCAGTCGGGTTGTTACATTCTCCCCCACTTAAACAGACGTTCGTCCTCGAACGTGCTAAGAACTGCTCTGGATTTATCTGAAATCACTGTTTAACACCTCGAGCACCTGCCCGTGCTACCACAACCAGTTGAGAACATTAACTTGATCAAATATGAAGATTTCTTATTTTATCTATATAATAAGCTCAGAACCTAGTTCCAACACTTGAAATTCTCTATCAGGCCTACTTCCAACATATAAACACTGTATCACCCACCACACGATATACCAGAACATGACTGCATACCTTTGCCGAATCAGCACCATGCACCGCATAATTCACCACCTGACCGCAACGACGCTCCCTGAACCTTAATAGCCAAAATTCCATGAATCCAGTGCTCCCAAGGCACATCATGACATATATATACATCCTGCTATAATGCTGGCGATACCACCACAATGGAGGAGATGTGTAGAAATTCATACCCAACTGCAGAGTTAACAAATCATTGAATACCTCATCTTGACTAGAATCATCACCTCATTATGAACCTAAATAATGGTATTTGTTCTTTAATATACACTGCACATAACCTTATCGCACTGATCCTTGATCCGATAATCTCGTCTCACCCAGTATGAACTGCTCAGCCAACAAATCACCCCAAATATGACCAACAGCCTCACATGATACCACATCGCGCCAATAGGCCATAACTCGAACATGATAATAAGTAACGACTCAGGAAGGGACTATTCAACTCACGCAACTAATATGAACTTTTCTCAGAAAATAGGAAGTAAAACATAAGAAAAATAAATAGATATTAACCCTTCTCATCATCACAGTGCAACCCGATCCAAATACATACCAGTGGTGGGCGTGCCACCCGATCCCATCATAAAACTCACATAAGGAAATATATACGGAGCTGAATTGCTC
>MDKI01288814.1:0-38011 GCA_005239505.1 Nicotiana paniculata
TTACCAGCTGTGATCTGATTTCCACCCTGACCTTTATTCCTTTTATCTGTCCTTGGGGATCTACGCTTAAAAGATAGTGCTGCTGCATTCAAAGTTTTATCCTTCTGAATTTGGTTTTGTACAATACTATCTTCAACTAATGCAAGTTTATTGTTCTCATTATCCATATTGTTTTCAGCCTCCAGTATTTCAAATTGATTGTTAGTCTAAAACTGCTGGGGAACAAAAGTTTGTTTGTTAATTAGAACAATTTCCTGACCAGTTCTTTCACCTCCATTGACTTGTTTTCCTTTACTCTTGTTTCTGTGATCTCTCACCTCTTTTCATTGTTCTTTAGCATTACCAACCACATGACCTACATTTCCAACCACCTTACCAGTCGATAGGATCATCAAAGGACCTGTGTCCTTTTGTTTTTCTGCATTAGATTGAACCACTGCTTCAATTGGGACCTGTTGCTCAACTGTCTTTGTTGCCAATAGTTCAGGGTGAATCCTCCAACATTCCAACATATCATGTCCTTGTAATTTGCATTCTCTACAATACTTAGGTAGATAATCATATTTTATAGTTACCCATTTTGTTCTAACCTCACCTGTAAGTTCATTCTCGATGTCCATATGAACCTTCTTAGGAAGATCTGCTAGGAGGTCGACTAACACTTTCACACGCGCACAACTAGGTCTTGTCTTGTTCACAGTAGCCATATCAAGGTGTAGTGGCTTGCCCACTGCTGAAGATAACGAAAACAAACACTCCTTGACGAAAAAGGTCGGCAACAGATTGGGAAAAGAGATCCACGCCATCACCCTTGGTGTCTCCTCTCCTGCTATGAACTTCGAATCATACAGTAGGGTTCTAAGTTGGAATTCCTGTCCAAACTTATCTTTCACATAATAGACACTTTTTGACGTAAAATCAATATAATCTTGCCACAATGTCAGTCGTACTAAAACATGCCTATCTCTAAGAAATCCGATATTACATTCACCCTTAATACCACATTGCATAGGGATGATTCGATGTAATTCATGCAATTCAGGACAACCATAAGAAAATTTACATACCACTGCGTACTTCAATCCTTCAATAATATTCATACGTTCGACTTCTGATTATGTAAACTCAACCATTGGTTGTCCTTGTAAGAAAGTGGCTCGTCTAAGAGGAATAGGATCAACAACTGCTGCATGATATTGCATGGCAGTGTTGTTCGAAGGCTTCACTGCTTTTGCGTAATTCATCTGCGGGGGCTGGGATGGGTTGTGTGCTGTCGTGGGAGGTTGGGTAACGTTAGGGGGTGGTTGGGGAGGTAGCCCAGCCACAGGAGCTGGCTGGCCACCGGACGGAGAGGCCATGGACAGCCTCGCAAAGGCTGCTCGAGAAAATCCTCTCAATTCTCCTATCGCCAGAGCCTTTAGGGTTTTTTTTTACCCTTTAGTTTAGGTTGTGACATCATCTTCCGGTGTAGAATTAGGCTTGAATTGGCGAAAGTTAGTTTTTGGCGATTTCCGATCGGCAGTAAAAAATAAAATATCGGGGTCGGAATGGAATTTTAAAAGTTGGAGCAGGTTCCTAATTTCATTATGGATATGTGTGTAAATTTTTAGGTCAATCAAAGTTCATAGGCTTGAATTTGATGTGATTTTGGTGTTTTTGTGTTGTTTTTGATGTTTAGAAGGCTCAAATAAGTTTGAATAAGGTAATGAGACTTGTTGGTATTTTTGGTTGGGGCCCCGAGGGGCTCGGGATTGATGTCGGATCTGTAACGCAGGAAAGATGCTGCTGGTGCCACTTTACTGGTGTGGCCGTACCTGCGGATGGGGATCCGCAGGTGCGATGGCTGCAGGTGCGAGGACCATGCGCAGGTGCGGTGTTTGGAAGCTTCTGAAGTGGTCGCAGGTGCGGATGCTTGGTCGTACCTACGGAAGCGCATGTGCGAAGTGGTAGTCGCAGGTGAGGAAATGAAGACTTAAGTCAAGTGCGCAGATGCGCACCTGGGACCGTACGTGAGGGTCCGCAGGTGCGCATAAGTGGCCGCAGGTGCGAGACCACTGGCCAGAAGAGTATAAATTCATGCCTTCGCAAAACTTTGGCATTTTTCTTCATTTTGCATACGGATTGAGTCATTTTTGGAGCTATTTGGGGAAGGATTTTGAGGGTCTTCAGTGGAGGTAAGTTTCTCGTACTATTAACTTGATTATATGTTATTATCTAATGGATTAGGCTTGAAATTAGTTGGATTTAAACCCAAATTTGGGGAAGTTAGGGCATGAGTAAATTACGACTTTAATTGAGTAATTGGAGGGGCTATTGTTGTCCGATTTTGATGCGTTTTATATGTGTAGCCTCGGGAAAGGATAAGGATTCTTGTGACGCAATTTTTATCGAATTTCGAGACGTGGGCTCGGGGCTCGGGTTTGGCCAATTTCGGGAATTTTGCCTTAAATATATAGTTTTCGATTGGGCATTGTTCATTTAGCGTATATTGATGATGTTAATTCTGTTTTGGTTAGATTCGGAGCAATCGGGAGCCGATTCGAGGGGAAAGAGCATCGTTGATTAGTATCGTGGCTCGGTAGAGGTAAGTAATGACTATAAATCTTGTCCTGAGGGTATGAAACCCCGGACTTCGTATTTCTCACTATTTTTAGAAAGGCGCACATGTCGGATGACGAGTATGTGGCGTGCACTGATGTTTGGATTGGACTTGGTCTGCTCTGCAGTAACTATTGAGTTGCGTATTTTTACTCTAAATCCAATGTTAAATTATGTTCTAAAACTATTGTTATATTTGGGCTATAAGCGATGTTTGGGGCCTCATGCCGACTTGTTTAGACCCCTTGGGGGCTTTTTACTGTTATTTTCCTCACTGCGTTGACTTATGATTTACACTCAGTCATGTTATGCTTAACTGATTTCGAAATTCATCCTTATTTACACTATTTTGAGATATAAAATGATGTTTGGGTCGAGTACCCCATTTTTACTGGTACGCCCGAGGGGCTTTGTGATTTTTTGACTCAGTGAGGCCGAGGGCCTGATTGTGAGGATATGATATCCCACGAGGTGGATTGATATTAGCGCTTGGGCTGAAGGAGCCCCTCCGGAGTCTGTACAAACCCCAGTGAGCGCAGGTACCTACTGAGTGCGAGTGCCAAGTGCCGAGTGACGAGTGATTGGGAGGCATGAGTGACTGTGAGGTATGCCCTAGGAGTTGATTATGAGTGATTGTGAGGTATGCCTGAGGGGCAGTTTCTGATACATGTTTTTGCCCGAGGGGCTACTTATGATTTTACCACTTTTACTCTAAACTTATGAAATATGTTTTGCCCGAGGGGATTTTTATTATTTTTACACTAAACTTCTTGAAAATTATGTTGAAACTATTGGCAAGTATATTTTCAAATGATTTTTTTACTGAAATCAGCTTTTAAGCGTGATGATTTAACGTATACATTGTTGGAAACAAAGGATGTGCTTATTGTGAAACGATGATTTGATTTTATGTGTTTCTTACTGCTCTGACCTGATTTATTTTCATTATTACTGAGTTGACGTACTCACATTACTCCCTGCACCTTGTGTGCAGATCCAGATGTTAGGGCAGAGTGAGCTGTGTATCTGATCCAGAGCTCGTCCCGGAGATTTTGCGAGGTAGATGCACGCGTCCTCAATCTGCTCTCTCTCCTGCTTACTTTATAGAGTTTATTTTTTTTGGAGTCGTATATTTTCTGTAGATGCTCATGACAGGTGACCCTGGGACCTCGGGGGTTGTATTTAATATTCGATATAGCTTTAACTGTTTTAAAAATGTTTAAAAGAAACCTTTATGGGTTATCAGTTTAGTAAAGATGTAAATGAAAGCCTATTACGATTTGAGTGTAGTTTTAGCTTGCCTAGTTCCACGATAGGCGCCATCACGACTGGCTTAATTTTGGGGTCGTGACAGAATAAGCGCTATAACAAGCCATCTCGTGGCATAAATCAATCTTTCCCTTGGCCTCATTAGAATCCACCTCGTGGCATGAGTCAATCAGGCCCACGACCTCGCAAAATCATGAACCAGTAACAACATGGTGAGACGTGCAGCCCGATCCCATAAATATCCTCACAAAAACAGGCCCTCGGCCTCTCTCAGTCATAAATCTCTCAAGCCACTCGGGCTATCGGTAAAAACAGGATGCTCAGCCCAAAATAAAATTTTATATGCATCAAAACGGGGTAATAAAGACTGAGTTATGAAATCAGTAAACATAGCATGACTGAGTAACAGTGAGAGAATAATCAGAAAAGTCCCCTAAGGGTCCAAACAGCTCTGGCACAAGGCCCAAATATGGAATTCAGCCCAATTTATAGGAAATTCTTTCTAAAACACATATTATCATGTAATATAAGTCAAATACGCAACATTATAGTTGCTACGGGATGGACGAAGTCACAATCCCCAAAGGTGCACACCGACAGGAACAATCCTCTCCTTCGCAAACGCGTAGAACAAAAACTCACCATCTCAGAAACACTCTTCCCGAACATGAAACAAGAAACCAGAAACACAAATCTATAGCTGATCAGCTATCTCACCAAGGCCAACATGATCCCTTAACAACCTGAAACTCACCCGAGGCCATCGGGACCTCAACCAAACATACCGACACATCCCATAGCATCATACAAACTTAATCGAGCCTTCGAATCACTCAAAACAACATCAAAATACAAAATTACCCTCAAATTCAAACGTAAGAACTTCTAAACTTCAAAATTCGTCAATGATGCCGAAACCAACAAAACCACGTCCGGATTGCCTGAAATTTTTCACACACATCACAAACGACACTACAAACCTATTCCAACTTCCAGAATTCCGTTCCGACCCCGATATCTAATTTTCCACCGCCGACCGGAAAGCGCCAAAAATATAATTTTGCCAATTCAAGCCTAATTTTACCACGGACCTCCGAATAACATTCTGAACCCACTCCTAAGTCCAAAATCACCTAATAAAGCTATCTGAACCACAAAAATCCAAACTCCGAGATCGCTTACCCATAAGTCAACTTCTGGTTGGCTTTTCCAACTAAATAACCAACTTACGACACTAAGTGTCTCATTCCTCTCCAAAATCACTCTGAACCCGAGTTAACCGACCCGACCGAACATAATAAGGTTGATCCACATATAATGAAGCAGAAATAGGAGAAACAGGGCTGAAACTCTCAGAACGATCGATCGGGTCGTTACATTCTCCCCCACTTAAACACACATTCGTCCTCGAACGTTCCAAGAGTTTTTCCAAAAGCCATCAAATCGATGAATAACCTTATCACGCGCATACCCCGTGTGATACCACGTCACCACGTCACCACGTCCCACATAGATCTTATAACAGAACGCATCTAAAAACTTTTCACCCAACCTAGCCTATAAGCCTTAGAATCCAATTTCCACATCCGAACTTTTCTATAAAATCAGACTCACAAATCCACACACTGTATAAGTTTGAACAAGCTTAATCAAGTCATATTCATACCCCAAGTTGAAATCACATGACATAGCACATAACACAAACCCTCATAACGATAATTTGTAATCACAACAGCTGCTCAAGCAACCCAAATGCTATTAATAACCCTACTATAAAACAAAGACCCGTTCTAACACCCTCATATACTGACAACGATGAAAGAAACATGCAGAAACCCATAATCATTTGTCAGATCAACAAGTGATGGAGCTCCCTCTCTTTGAAAGGAAATATAGCAAAAGCTTTAAGTCGATCAGCATCAATATCCTCCCAATATACCGCAACTAGATCCATAAGTACTCATCCTAGGTCCGACGACCCAATCTCATCTACCACAACAACTCTAGCGACATGACGAATCAATACAGCTTAAAGCCACAACCTTTGCAGCCCATTTCAAATGTACTCAAACCTGAAAAATGACATCAAACAAGAGAACCGTCCTGTAAGATCAACGGGTATCACCGCAACGTAATGCTTAGAACTCCTCACACACCGCAAAACCAAAACACACGAATTCAACATACAAGGATCATATCTCAACATAACTTCGCCGCAATGCACGCCCCCATCCAAGAGTTGGTCCCTATTATATACCTCGCTCTACCTTGCACCAAAATCAACAACCACACAAAACCCGACATCAAGTACTCAAAGTGCATTACAATAACCATAGAGAATTGGACTATACCATGCCACACGAACCCGGAAGAACATAACCAATATGTCTTAATCCTGCAACACCCAATTACTTACTTTACTCAAATCCCGCTATAAAACCACAATAGAACCACAATAGACAAATGACCCTATATACTAATCTCTGACTAACCTTGGCTACGTCTCAACAGCCCTCAACTATGAAATCATCTACTCATTCGAGTTCCAAGACTCCAAACCCTCATATCACACAAATCACCATATCTGATCTCAACTTTGTCGCCTGAATGTCTATACTTCCGCAATACACGATCATACCACGAGGGATACCCCTACAATCCGTACGTGTTACCAGGGAAGTACCACCTTACCAATGAAGTATCCATAAATCAAAACACAATGCCTTTTTCTGAAACTTATACCTTCATCAAGCCCTATCTAAAAGTAACATCATCTAACTGATCATCTGAGATCATCCATGCTACATAAGAATTCAGAACCTTTCTTTCAAATCACATTGTGACCTTGCACCTGATGTCACGACCCAAAATTCGGCACGGGTCGTGATGGCGCCCAACATCAAAGTCAGGCAAGCCAACAGTTGTTTACTAGTGAGATTGTCCTTATTAACATACCAACCCCACATATTTTCGAAAGTTTTAAGCTTAAATCATTTAAATAAAAGCGGAAACATTTATCAACTTAAATAAATACAACCATAGTGATCGTGATCCAATATATATATATATATATATATATGAGTCTACTATGTGCGTGCCAGGAACTAGTGTCACAAGTCAACAGGCAACTAGTAGAATATATAAAAGACGATACAAGTTGTACGCAGTCTGAGAGAAGTAGACAGAAATAAACAAAAGATAAATCCATATCACTGCAGAGAATCGTCAAGGGTGCAGCTCACCGTGGAGTCAGGTCCGGAATACAAGTCAAGCTCCGGTTGGATAACCAGAAACACCAGCCTCAGAACCTGTACAATTAAGTATAGAAGTGTAGCATGAGTACATAAATATATATGTACCCAGTGAGTATCCCACCTAACCTCGAAGAGGTAGTGACGAGAGGTCGACACGACACTCACTAAGGTCCAACAGTAATAATGCAAACATGATATAACGGAATGCAATAGACATGTGAGACAGTAAGCAACAAATACCTATCAAATACAGAAATCCAGGAAAAACTACTGAAAATAAGCAAAAAGGTACACTTCCCTTTTCCCCCCAAATATCTGTTAAGACAATATCAATGGAAACAGTACCAAATAGCCAAGCACACACAAGGGCAAGACAACCGGCCGGATTCATAAGGAAATATCTAGACACTGAATAGACGTATAGCTTTCCCCGCTCGCGAATCATACATGCGACTCGGGTGCTGACACATTTATATTCAATTACCATAAATCTTCCATCGATCGCGTATCACACTTGCGATTCGAGTGCTGACACACTTATGTATAATTACCATAAAGCTCCCCTCGATCGCGAATCATACCTGCGATTCGAGTGCTGACACACTTATACTGATTTATCATAAAGCTTCCCTCGATCGCGAATCATATCTACGATTCGAGTGCTGACTCTCATACGTACATATGTATATACCGACATCTCAATAACTTAGTAGGGATATACCTTTAACAGGGATTGATCAACTAGGAGTTCAGATGCAACTTCTCCATATTTCCATATCAATTTAAAAGAAACAGGAAGCTCAAAGATGACACCAAGATACATATAAGGCACATAGAGACATGCGTGTGAGCCCAAAAACTATCCGACATAGCATGATAGTCGCCACGTACGGACTCACGTCACGTTGTACGCACGTGGCCCCCAGACAATTACACACATCATATATAACACCTATGGGGACAATTCCCTCTTACAAGGTTAGAAAGGAGACTCACCTCGTGTCGAATCTACCGCTCGGACCAAGGACGCGCCCGAACTATCAACGCTACACCCGAGGACTCGCACCTAGCCAAATACGGTACAATAACATCAATGCATGCTCAAAGTAGGGAAATTATCCAATTTATTCAATAATTCAACATTCTTGAAGGCTATGGATCATTGATATACGATTTTTACTTGATTTCATAGAAAATTCGCGGGTAAATTCTCAATTATCACAAGTTCTAGGTTACTACCCAATTCTTTATTTTTCACTAATTTAGGTAGTTAATTAAGCTAGTAATCCATATACGAAGTTAATATTAGCGGATGTTGATTGCATGAAGCTAATATTAGTGGGGGTCCCACCTGCGATGCTTGGGACAGCAAGAGCGGTCCCGCACCTGCGGCTGGGCAACTGCACCTACAGACACACCAGAACAGGTGCACCAGCAGCTATTTTAGCTGGTTTTTGGCCCCGTTGACTACCTGGGAGGCCCTTGGGCCGACTCGAGCCCTCGTCCAAATATACCAACAAGTCCCAAATTATAATACGGACTCGCTCAAGCTTTCGAAACACCCAAAACAATTCTAAAACTCAAAATCACACCTCAAAACCCCATGAACAAAACTTTGGAACTTTAAGCTTTCGAGATTTCGCTAACAACGCGCCGAACCGACCTATACTACTCGAAATGACACCAAATTTGCAAGCAAGTCAGAAATGACATGACGGAACTATTCCCGGTCTCGAAATTCCGTTCGGACCTCGATAACACAAAATCACGTACAAAACCACAATAGGAACTTAAGGAGCTTCTTATTTCAATATTGGCCGCCGAAGCGCTCCCGGGTCATCAGAAACGCATTCCGAGCATACGCCCAGGTCCAAAATCATCACAGAAAGCTATCGAAAATGACGAAACTGAATTCCGAGGTCGTTTACCCAAAATATTGACTGAAGCCAAACTTGGCCTTAAAGGTCAACCTTAAGGAACCAATTTTTCCTATAGCACTGTAAACACCTCTGAATCCCAGACCACCAATCCCCGAAAGTCATAAATCATAAAGAGCCACTATGGAAAGTTTCATTTCGTGGAACGGGATCCGATAGCACAAAACGAATGGTCGGGTCGTTACTTTCTGCACCTCTTAAACAAATGTTCGTCCTTGAACGGGTCTAGAATCATACCTGAAATGCTGAATATGTGTGGATATCTGCTCCACATGTCCTCCTCGGACTCCCAGGTCACCTCCTCAACTGGATGGCCCTTCCACTGGACTGTTACGACAAAAACTCTCTTGGACCTCAACTGGCGGTCATGTCTATCAATAATAGCAATTGGCTCCTCCTCGTAGCCCAACCTCTAATCCAACTGAATAGTGCTGAAATAAACCACATGAGAGAAGTAGGCGTGGTACCTCCGGAGCATGGATACATGAAAAACTGGGTGAACTCCTGATAAACTAGGAGGCAAGGCCAACTCATAAGCAACCTCCCCAACTCGCCTCAACACCTCGAAGGGACCTATAAACCTCAGGCTCAGCTTTCCCTTCTTCCCAAACCCCATAATATCCTTCATAGGCGAGACTTTCAACATGACCCTATCTCCCTCCATAAATGATACATCATGCGCCCTCTGATCCGCATAACTCTTACGTATGGACTGTGCTGTACGGAGCCTCTCTTGAATCAACTTCACCTTCTCCAAGGCATCCCTCACCAGGTCAGTGCCATATAACTTAGCCTCGTCAGGATCAAACCACTCGATGGGAGAACGACATCACCGACCATACAAATCCTCAAATGGTGCCATCTCAATGCTGGACTGATAACTATTATTGTAAGCAAACTCGGCCAAAGGCAAGATATGCTCCCACTGACCTCCGAAGTCAATCACACATGCCCTGAGCATGTCCTCCAATGTCTGAATTGTACGCCCCGACTGACCATCAGTCTGAGGGTGAAATGTTGTGCTGAGGTCTATCTGGGTGCCCATCTCACTATGCAATGCTCTCCAGAAGTGTGAGGTAAACTGAGGACCTCGATCTGATATAATGGATACCGGCACACCATGCAATCGGACTATCTCCCGAATGTAGATCTGGGCCAACCTCTCAGAAGTATATGTAGTAGCTACTGGAATGAAATGTGCCGATTTGGTCAATCTATCCACAATGACCAAAACCGCGTCAAACTTCCACAAAGTTCGAGGCAACCCAACCACGAAGTCCATAGCGATGTGCTCCTATTTCCACTCAGGGATGGGCATCTGCTGAAGTAGGCCTCCTGGCCTCTGGTGCTCGTACTTGACCTGCTGGCAATTAAGACACCTAGTCACATACCCCGCAATGTCCTTCTTCATCCGCCTCTACCAGAAATGCTGCTTCAAGTCACGATACATCTTCGTAGCACCTGGATGAATAGAATACCGAGAACTGTGTGCTTCCTCTGGAATCCTCTCCCTCAGTCCATCAACATTAGGAACACATAAGCGGCCCTAAAGTCTCAGAATACCATCCTCGCCAATAGTAGCCTCCTTGGACCTACCCTGAACTACTGTCTCCCGAAGCTCTGCTAAGCATTAATCATAGAACTGCCGGGCCTTAATCTCCCCCAATAACAAAGACTGAGCAACCGCATGTGCTAAAACTCGACGAGGCTCTGAAAGGTCTAACCTCACTAGGCGATTGGCCAAGGACTAAACGTCCAAGGCTAGAGGTCTCTCCTCTACTGCAATATAAGCCAAGCTACCCATACTCTCCGCGTTCCTGCTCAAAGTATATGCTACCACATTTGCCTTGCCCGGGTGATAAATAATGGTGATATCATAATCCTTCAACAACTCAAGCCATATGCGCTGCCTAAAATTAAGATCCTTCTATTGGAACAAGTGTTGGAAGCTACAATGGTATGTGTAAACCTGACAGGACACTCCATACAAGTAGTGCCTCCAAATCTTAACAGCATGAACAATCGCCGCCAACTCCAAATCGTGCACAGGGTAATTCTTGTCATGAACCTTCAGCTGGCGTGAAGCATAAGCAATAACTCTCCCCTCCTGCATCAATACACACCCCAAGCCAACGCGTGAAGCGTCACAATATATTGTGTACATCCCAGAATTGGAAGGCAACACTAGAACTGGTGCTGAGGTTAATGTTGTCTTGAGCTTCTGAAAGCTTGCCTCACACTCGTCAGACCATCGAAACGAGGCATTCTTCTGAGTCAATCTAGTCAATAGACCTACAATGGAAGAGAAACCCTCCACAAACCGGCGATAATATCCTGCTAGGCCCAAAAAGCTCCTGATCTCTATAGCTGAAGTAGGATGCGACCAAACTCTGAACTGCCTTGATCTTCTGAGGGTCAACCTTGTTACCCTCTCCGGATACCACATGCCCCAAAAATGCCACGGAATCCAACCAAAACTCAAAGTTGGAGAACTTAGCATATAGCTTCCACACACATCCATCCTTTTCACAAATAAAATTGGAGCACCCCACGACGATACACTCGGTCTGATGGACCCCTTAGCTAACAAATCCTCAAGTTGCTCCTTCAACTCTTTTGGAGCCATTCGATATGGAGGAATAGATATAGGGTGGGTGTCCGGAGCTAAATCAATGCAGAAACCAATATCATGGTTCGGAGGCATGCCCGGAAGATCTGAAGGTAAAACATCCGCAAACTCTTGAACCACTGGCACTGAATCAATCATCGGAGACTCGGCGGGGGTGTCCTATACGTAAGCAAAATAGGCTAGACATCCCTTCTCGACCATATGTCGAGCCTTCAAAAATGAAATAACCCGGCTGGTTGCACTAATTGAAGAACCCCTCCACTCCTTCCTAGGCGACCCGGACATTGCTAAAGTAAATGTCTTGGCATGGAAATCAAGCACGAAATGATAAGGAGATAGCCAATCCATGCCTAGAATAACCTCAAGATCAACCATGTCGAGCAATAAAAGATCAGCTCTGGTCTCGAACCCACAAAAGGTGATCATAAAAGACCGATACACCCTGTCTACCACCAGAGAATCGCCCACAAGAGTGGACACATATATAAGAGATCCCAAGGACTCACGAGAAACATCCATAAAAGGAGAAAATAGGACTGAAACATATGAGTAAGTGGATCCTGGATCAAACAATAGTCCTATCTACCACATACTGAGATAATACATGTGATCACAGCGTCTGAGGCCACTGCATCTGATCTGGCCAGAATAGCATAGAACCTGGCTGGAGTACCTGAGCACTGAGCCCGCCGGAGTGCACAGGAGCTGCCTGACCTCCCCCTGACTGGCCTTCACCTCTAGGATGACCCTTGCCGACCTGTCCTCCACCTCTAGGTGGCCAGACTGCTGATGCTGAACTCACAGACTGATAATCCTGCTGCATTGTCTTGCCCTAAAGCCTGGGACAATCCCTCCTCACATGGCCCAGATCCCCACACCCGTAACATCTCACAAGTAACATATCATGCTGTCCTGAAGAAGAAGAATCCTAGATGGCCGGAGGGCGATGTAAACCCTCAGGCATAACACTGAAATAGGAACGGGAGGATCTCTGGCGACTGGAATAACCACTAGAGAACTCTGAATAGCTGGAGGACGGTAGGAGCGCTCTGGCATGGCACTGAACTGGGGCCTAACTGGGACACCTCGGGGAGGTGGTGAAGGTGCTGAATAAGAAGGCCTACTGGGCTTACCACCCCCAAAGCGACTTCAGCTCCTAGCCGGGGCATCCCTGAACCTAGCCCTCTTATCCTGCTTACCCTGCTCCCTAATCCTCAACCGATAACCCTTGATCCGGCGAGTAATCTTCACTACGAGCTGATAAGGAGTACCCATATCCACCTCTAGAGCCATGGTGGATCCAATACCTGGATGCAACCCTACTACAAACCTCCGCACTCTATCAGAGTCGGTGGGTAATATCATAAGTGCATGGCGGGACAACTCGGAAAATCTAGCCTCATAATCTGTCACGGACATCTGCCCTGCTCAACCGCTCAAACTGACCCCGAAGCTCTTCCCTCTCAGAGGGTGGAATATATATGTCCAAGAACATATGTGTGAACTGCTCCCAAGTGATAGTAGGAGAATTGGCTGGCCTGCTGAGAATATAAGACTGCCACCACCTGCAAGCTCTACCCTCTAACTGGAATGTGGTGAAGTCCACTCTATGGGACGCTAGGATCCCCATGTTGTGCAGTCTATCCCTGCACCTATTAATGAAGTCCTAGGCATCCTCACCTCCCTCACCCCCGAAGACTGGAGGGCGCAATGGAGTCCATATGTCTAACATCTTCTGGTGATTGCCATCGGCAGCTGGTCTAGGCTCCGGAGCTGCTACTACGGGTTGGGTACCACTCATAGGCAGTGTACCCGGGGTATGATGTATTGTAGCTGTCGGTCCTACGTCCTGGGCGGTTGGGGTCTGGGCTCCCCCTCCCGCCTGAGAGGTGGCAGGATCTGCTGGAAATAGCCTGGGATATAGTGTCCATAAATCTCATCATACGGCCCACAACTGCCAGGAATCATAGCGCTGTCATAAAGTCTACGGGTGCAGGATATGCTGGAGGCACCTCGTCCTTCTCCTCTATAATAGGGTCCTCTGGCGGCGCGACCAGAATAGTTCGAGGACGCCCTCGTCCCCTACCACGGGCCGGTACCCTCCCCCGGCCTCTGCCAGCGGTAGCAGCCCTTCCCCAGTCTGGAACATCAGATGCGCACGTCCTCACCATCTATGAGAGAATAGAAGAATGAATTTATTAAATCATCGACTGCACGATAGAATAAGAACAAATAGAGGTTTCCTAACACCAAGTAGCCTCCTGAAGATAAGTACAGACGTCTCCGTACCGATCCGCAAGACTCTACTGGGTTTGGCCGTGACTCGTGAGACTTACGTGAACCTAGTGCTTTGATACCATGTTGTCACGACCCAAAATCCGACACGGGTCGTGATGGCGCCAGCACCACAGTTAGGCAATCCAACAGTTGTTTACTAGTGAGATTGTCCTTATTAACATACCAACCCCACATATTTCCCAAAGTTTTAAGCTTAAATAATTTAAATATAAGCGAAAACATTTATCAACATAAATAAATACAACCATGGTGATCGTGATCCAATAAATATATATACAGTCCTAAAAATAATGAGTCTACTATGTGCGTTCCAGGAACTAGTGTCACAAGTCAACATGCGACTAGTAGAATATACAAAAGATGATACAAATTATACTGTTGTATGAGAGAAGAAGACAGAAATAAGCAAAAGATAACTCCATTGCACTTCTGAGAATCGTCAAGGTTGCAGCTCACCGTGGAGTCAGGTCCGAAATACAAGTCAAGCTCCGGTTGGATAACCAGAAACACCAGCCTCAAAACCTGTTCAATTAACTACATAAGTGCAGTATGAGTACATAAATATATATGTACCCAGTGAGTATCCCGCCTAACCTCGAAGAGGTACTGACGAGAGGTCGACACGACACTGACTAAGGTCCAACAGTAATAATGCAAACAGGATATAACGAAATGCGGTAGACATGTGAGACAGTAAGCAGCAGATACCTATCAAATACAGAAATCTAGGAAAAACTACTGAAAATAAGCAACAATGTACACTTTCTTTTTCCCCCAAATATCTGTCAACTCAATATCAATGTAAAGAGTACCAAATAGCCAAGCGTACATAAGGGCAAGATAACAGGCCGGAGTCATAAGGAAATATCTAAACGCTGAATGGACATAAAGCTTCCCCCGCTCGCGAATCATACCTGCTACTCGGGTGCTGACACATTTATATACAATTACCATAAAGCATCCCTCGATCGCGAATAGTACCTGTGATTCGAGTGCTGACAAACTTATTTATAATTACCATAAAGCTCCCCTCGATCGCGAATCATACCTGCAATTCGAGTGCCGACACACTTATACCGATTTATCATAAATCTTCCCTCGATCGCGAATCATATCTATGATTCGACTGCTGACTCTCATACGTACATATGTATATACCGACATCTCAATAACTTAGTAGGGTTATACATTTAATAGGGATTGATCAACTGGGATTTCAGGTGCAACTTCTCCATATTTCCATATCAATTTAAAAGCAACAGGCAGCTCAAAGATCACCCAAAGATATATATAAGGCACATAGAGACATGAGTGTGAGCCCTAAAACTACCTGACATAGCATGATAGTCGCCACGTACGAACTCTCGTCACGTTGTACACACGTAGCCCCCAAACAATTACACACATCATATATAACACCTATGGGGACCATTCCCTCTTACAAGGTTAGAAAGGAGACACACCTCGTGTCGAATCTACCCCTCGGACCAAGGACGCACCCGAACTCCAAACTCTACACCCGATGACTCGCAACTAGACAAATATGGTACAATGACATCAATGTATGCTCAAAGTAGGAAATTATCCTATTTATTAAATAATTCAACATTTTTGGAGAATTTCAAAAATCCAACCCCGGGCCCGCACGCTCGGATTCCAATAATTCTCGAAGGGAACACTCACCCAAAGCCTAAGGATCATTGATATATGGTTTTTACTTTATTTCATAGAAAATTCACGGGTAAATTCTCAAATTATCGCAAGTTCTAGGTTACTACCCAATTCTTGATTTTTCACTAATTTAGGTAGTTAATTAAGCTAGTAATCCATGCATGAAGCTAATATTAGAGTATATTTTGATTACCTTAAATGACCAGGTTGTTTGCCCCTCAAAAAAGGTGGAAATAGCCCCAAGGAAGAAGAAGAAGATGAGAACAAATGAATTAAAACCCGTGTATAAAAACACACTGTCTGGACAGTGTTTTAGAACCTGCGGCTCGAGGACCGCACCTGCGGTCTCGCACCTGCGAAAATGGACTGGGGAGCCTGGGCCCGCACCTGCGGCTCCGCTCCTGCGAGAATTTGTCCGCACCTGCGAGAATTGGCAAGACAACTGGGGGTCGCACCTGCGATGCTTGGGACCGTAGCAGCGGTCAGACTGGGCAACCGCACTTGCGGTCACACCAAAACAGGTGCACCAGCAGCTATTTTAGCTGGTTTTTGGCCGCGTTGGGTACCCGAGAGGCCCCTGGGCCCATCTGAGCCCTCGTCAAAATACGGACTCGCTCGAGCCTTAAGAACATCCAAAACAATGCTAAAACTCAAAATCACACCTCAAAACCCCATGAACCAAACTTAGGAACTTTAAGCTTTCTAGACTTCTCTAACAACGCGCTGAACCGACCTATACTACTCGGAATGACACCAACTTTTGCAGGCAAGTCAAAAATGACATGACGGAACTATTCTCGGTCTCGGAATTCCGTTCAGACCTCGATAACACAAAATCACGTACGAAACCACAATAGGAACTTAAGGAGCTTCTTGTTTCAATATTGGGCGCTGAAACGCTCCCGGTTCATCAGAAACCCATTCCGAACATACGCCTAGGTCCAAAAGTATCACATGAAGCTACCAGAACCGACGAAACTTGATTCCGAGGTCGTTTACCCAAAATGTTGACCAAAGTCAAACTTGGCCTTAAAGTCCAACCTTAAGGACCCAATTGTTCCTCACCACTCTAAACACCTCTGAATCCCTGACCACCAGTCCCCGCAAGTCATAAATCATATAAAGCCGCTATGGGAAGTTTCATTTAGGGTAACAGGGTCCGATAGCGCTAAACGACCGGTCGGGTTGTTAAACTTGCAATCTCAATACTACACCACACATCGAACCCATTATGCCACCATATGAATGATACGACAAACCTCACATCCACTCTCAGTCGCAAGCAACTACATACTCAATCAGTTAGAACCATTCTCGAGAGTCGCCCACTCTATGCAATTCTCAATTAAACTGAGCAAACATGCCGAATGACCTGCGCCCATTTGCACATCAACACACTTCGAAGCAACAAAGAAAATTGCTACTCCGCACACACTACACCTTTTATAAATACAACTCAATCATTCAATAAAACCCATTTACCCATAGAGTATATTACAAGATGTACCCAAAAATTTCCATTACTTGAGTAATTCTCAAACTCCACCCCTCCAGGTCATAACTGATTCACCAGTATACCTCAAACTGAAACCAATATAGCACATAATTGTGCAACCAACTTATCATTGGTAGACTCCCCCACTTGGATCAAAGCCATAGATCAAGATAAACAAGAACTCACAATGTCCATACGCTATCACCACCATAATACCGCAGTGAGATTCAACGAAATCCCTCATAAGCTCATATAACACAAACCATCTAATATCTCAAATCATCTTCAAGTCTCGCCTTCACCTTTGTAATAGTCATACTAGCTTTCACAAGCGATCTAATCTCAAATCACAACATATATCATTTACTAGTAAAAGATAACTTGCTACAAAACAACCTATGGATCACACAACCTAAGGACATATCGCGGAACATAAACATATCTTCTTAACGTCAAACTGATATCTCTCTATACCCTTCCCAAAATCTTAGCTATGACACAATCACTTTACCCTCCTACATTTAAACACAACCAACGCCTACCCTTGAGGCATCACAATACGCGGTATAAGAACCAAAAGCTGATGGAAGAACTAACATTGGAGCTCTGATCAAAGCAATCTTGAGCTTCTAAAATCTCTCTCCACACTCGCATGACCACCTGGATACCCTCAATAGACACCACGTTCCCCAAGAATGCTACTGGAATGAGCCAAAATTCACACTTGGAGAACTTTGCATAAAGCTTCTCCTTCCTCAATCTCTATAATACCATCCTCAAATGCTAAGTATGCTCCTCCTGGCTACGTGAGTACGCCAGGATGCCATCAATGAATACAATAACGAATGAGTACAAATACGGCTGGAATACACTGTTAATCAAACATATGAACGTTGTTGGGGCATTGGTCGACATTACCAGGAACTCATAACACAACAGGAGATCCACTTCACTCAACAACTAAACTACAAGAGAAGTACTTCAATACACTCACAACTCGAGGCCATATGACAACTCAAGACAGAAGTCAAACACTCTATAGTTCTTGCTACATCTCCAGCCAATTATTTTAGTCGTAATCAAAAAATCTGAAAACATCTCACCATAAAATCACGCTTACCACATAGTCATCCAGTCACAAAATCCCAACAATAAGGACATAACGGACATATAAGTCCCAAATGCATGTGCTCACACAGTTAAAATCTCAGCACTCAAGCCACAGACAAAACCTGGCTTCAAGTCCTCAAGACTGGTCCATTATCAACATGCTAAAATCACATTTCACACCTCACCCATGGAAATCACAAGACATCGATGCACAGGTGATACCGAGTGCTCACGTGCGTATTCGAATACATGAAAGGAATTCAAAGAGTTACAATTTTGGCAGAATAGATGAATTCGCGCGACAAGAATTCAAGAATGTGAGATTTTTCCTACGGGTTCTGTAGCCTCTCGAAGATAAGTACAAACGTCTCTGTACCAATCTGCAAGACTCTACTGAACCTGCTCATGACTTGTGAGACCTATGTAACCTAGGCTCTGATACCAACTTTATCACGAACCAAAACTACCAGGTCGTGATGGCGCCTAACGTGGAACTAGGCGAGCCGACCCTTCCATCAAAACAACCAGATATTTCAAAGTAAAGATTTGCTTTAAGTCATTAATCAACATAACATTATAAGTCCGAATAACACAATGTGAAAAGAAAAGCACATCCAGCAACCCCTGGATCTGCACACAAGGTGCAGGGAGTAATGTGAGTATGCCAACTCGGTAAGTAATAAAAGTAAATAAAGACTGAGCAGTAGTGACAAACAATAAAACATTTACAGTTCATATCATGAAATCCCAGTAGAACATAACAGGCTTTTAAAATCAGGGTTTTGAATCAACTCAGCTTTAAATCCAGTTTTAGTAAAACCATTTAAAACCTATTTCAACAGTTTTCACACGAAGTGATAAAAGAGTAAGTGAAAACATAAAAATCCCCTCGAGCAAAACTCACTCTTCTACAGCCCCTCGGGCAACATAGATCATAAACAGCCCCTCGGGAAAACATCAGTGTCACTCATATACAGCCCCTAGGGCATACCTCACAATCAGTAGTAAACAGCCCTTCGAGAAAAAAATAAATCAAGAACAGCCTCTCGGGCAAAACATCATATCACTCACTCACGGTACCCGCGCTCATTGGGGGTGTACCGACTCCGGAGGGGCTCTTACAGCCCAAGCGCTATACAAGCCACCTCGTGGCATAAATCAATCAGGCCCTCGGCCTCATAATAAGACACCTCGTGGCATAAATCAATCAGTCCCTCGGCCTCACAAAATCATGAATCAGTAACAACTATTGCGGCATGCAGCCCGATCCCATAAATATCCTCACAAAAATAGGCCATCAGCCTCACTCAGTCATAAACCTCTCAAGCCACTCGGGCTATCGGTAAAAACAGGGTGCTCAGCCCAAAATAATATTTTATATGAATTGAAATGGGGTAATAAAGACTGAGTTATGAAATAAGTAAACATAACATGATTGAGTATAGATCTTAAATCAAAACAGTGAGAGGATAATAAGAAAAGTCCCCTAAGGGTCAAAACAACTCTGGCACAAGGCCCAAATATAGCATTCAGCCCAATTTATAGGAAATTCTTTCTAAAACACATAGTATTATATAATTTAAGTCAAACATGCAACTTTATTATTGCTACGAGGTGGACCAAGTCACAATCCCTAACGGTGCACACCCACACACCAGTCACCTAGCATGTGCATCACCACAAAATAGTAAAACAATGTGAAATCCGGGGTTTCATACCCTCAATACTAGATTTAATATCATTACTTACTTTAAACCGATCAAATCTCCACTATGTGATGCCTTCACACCTCGAATCGGCCTCCAATCGACTCGAATCTTGCCACAAGAAATAAAATACGATCAATACATGCTAAAGGGACCAATTCCAAAAGAAAAATACCGAATTATCATCAAAACCCAAAATTGGCTAAAACCCGGCCCCCAGGCCCACGTCTCGAATTCTGACAAAAGTCAAAAAACTAGGAAGCCCATTCACTCACGAGTCTACTCATACCAAATTCATCATAATCCGACATCAAATGCCCATTCAAATCCCCAAAATCATCTCTCTAATTCTCTTCCATTTTCCCCCCAATTTGCACCCCAAATTTTCAATTTAAATTATAAAAATCAAGATACAATCATGGAATTTAACCAAAATTGAGTGAAGAACATTTATCCCAATTACTTTTCTGAAAATCGCTTCAAAAATTGCCTTCTACCGAGCTCCCACTTCCATTTTATGTTATGAATCCGGAACCCTTGTTTGAATCTTTTAAATTTGCCCATATACACATTCATCGTGAACGCGACCGAGCTCTCGCATTCGCGTAGACTAACCCAAACTGCCTTTCCACTTTACTCTTCGCGAACGCGACAACTGCTTTGCGAACGTAATGCTTTACCAGCTCACCAATTCACGAACATGACCCTCACCTCACGAATGCGTAGACCAAGAACCTGGGGTCCCCATCCGCCTCACTCCTCTTCGCGAACGCGACACCACACATGTGTTCGTGATGCCAACACTGCCTTACCCTTCGCGTTCGCGTTGTATCCTTCACGAACGCATAGAACAAAAACTCACCATCTCAGAAACACTCTTCCCGAACGCAAAAGAGGAAAGCAGAAACAGAAATCTGCAGCTAATCAGCTATCTCACCAAGGCAAAAATGATCCCTTAACTACCCGAAACTCAACTGAGGCCCTCAAGACCAATCATACCGACACATCCCATAGCATCATACAAACTTAGTCGAGCCTTCAAATCACTCAAAAGAACACCAAAAATACCAAATTACCCTCAGATTCTAGCCTAAGAACTTCTAAACTTCTAAAATTTGCCAACGATGCCGAAACCAACCAAACCACATCCGAATTACCTGAAATTTTACACCCACATCACAAACGAACTACGAACCTATTCCAATTTTCGGAATTCCATTCCAACCCTGATATTTAATTTTCCACTACCGACCGGAAATCGCCAAAAATCATATTTCGCCAATTAAAGCCTAATTCTACCACGGACCTCCAAATAATATTCCCAACCCACTCCTAGGTCCAAAATCACCTAAAAAGGTATCCGAACCACAAAAACCCAAATTCTGAGATTGTTTACCCATGAGTCAACTTTCAATTGACTTTTCCAATTAAATAACCAATGTACGAGATTGTCGCATTCCTCTCCAAAATCACTTTGAACCCGATCCAACCAACCTGACACAATATAATAAGGTTGATCCATATATTATGAAGCGAAATTGGGGAAATGGGGTTGAAACTCTCGGAATGTCCGGTCGGGTCGTTATATCAAGTGACATTTTTAGAAGCTGAAGCTGATCACTTCAAACTTACATACTAAGATAGACATATGTTTGAGTTGAATTTGTATTGATACAAGGCTTCCATTTCCTTTCTTCATTGACATGTTTTATTTTGTTCTGTAATGTGAAAAGTTCCCTTGCTTATATAAGGTCACTACCTCATTTACCCTGTCTATATACAGTTGACTGAATGTTACAAGTAACCTTGGTTAACTCTGTAACACCATGTTTTGTCTTAAATTATGCTCAATCCTTCTCCTTGTTGCTAATATGAAACTGAACCTGACTCTCATGCCTTATGAAGTCTTTTGTTGATACTATCTGAGCATGATGACCTGCTAATACTATTAGAAGCGTGATCCTATTTTGTCCTTAGGAATCCCATGTTTGAATCTGTGAATTCCTAGTCATGTTGAGAGTTTAATCATATTCCTGATATCCTTGCTAATTCCTCTGTAATAATGGTTAACCATGACTATTTGTCTGAATTTGTATTAATGATCTTTAAGCGGTTAAGTAGTATTACTAATCCCTACATGTCTTAATAACAAACTAAGTAGTTCACAGTTAGTTTGCTAAAGGCTGGGGTATATGCATCTCTTGTTTTACTGTCTATATGAGTTCTGCATGCCCATTTTATCTTTGAATATGGTGTTCCTTAATGAATTACTCCTACAATAATATGATATGAAACTTATATTTTTCATTTGTGTGCGTTCTATAGTTAAACCCTTTAGGTTTACTTGATATGTATTCTTTATTTACCGTCAAAGGTAACCTGTGTTCTTTTGTGTTATTTTATTAAGAGGAAGAGTATATTTTTTTGGTAAGTAATACTTTAGTGTTTAATTTAAATTGGAAGGGCCTCATTGGCACTTAAACCCATAAGGAAAAAATTTCGTTAGTGTTTAAGTATATTCAGGAACAAAGTTGGAGTTTATGTTGGGGTGCCATCCCCGGCACAAGCATATCCCTATGCCTTGAGTCTCTTAGGAACTTTGAAGTGTCTGGGGGTCCAAAGGAAGCATCGACCTCGAGCAGGGCTCCCTCTTGGGCGTTTAATTCATTTACATATAAAGATCTTTAAGGGTTTAATTTTTAATGAGAAAGAAAAGTTTCCAATGTGAACTAGTTGCTAAGTAAAGCCACCACATTGATATATAATTTTTCCACAATATTAATCATATTCATGTTTCAAGTATTTGTTTGTGTACCTGTCATGTGCATCAGAATGTAATTTTTTATTAGAGTATGATGAATATATTAATATATATCTAATGACGTTCTTCCTCTTTTGGACATGTACATCAGCTTGGCCGTTAAGTTCCCGGTGAACTCAGGCCCAATTCCATCCTTGTTGCATTCGTTAAGGAGTCAAAAATCACATGTATTCGCATCTCTTTATTGTTGAGCCTACCTTCTTGAGGAAAAATCACCAGATTCAAGTCATTTTTCCCTCAACTCCTTTATCATTGTTTATTGTCTCATTAATTAAGTTGACTGCTTTAACTAGTTTAGTTTAATATTGGTTGCATTTGTTATGTATTTGCTGTTGGTTTAGCTCTCGTGTCTATAACAGTCATATGTTATATCACATGCTATTGTTTATGCTTTAATATCATATAAAATTAGGCAAGCCTTAAACAATGTAGGATTAACAAAGACAATTAGTTAGTAGTAGACCCTCATTTCGCTGATTGTGATTTGTTCATAGCATAACTATATTTTCGCTCACTTTTCTTTTCCTTAAAAGATTTTAAAACCCAGAACTTAGCAAAACATCAGCTTTATTTCAAAAAAGGGAAATCAAACCTCACATTCATCTTCAAAAGGGAAAATCATAACTTCAAGAACTATCGCCTTAAGGGATTTTCAGCATATAAACTTTTCTTTATGTAAGGCCCCAAAAAATTTTAATAAGTCATTTAAGATTCGTTGTGGCAGGTAGGCTAATTATAATATTTTACGTGTACTCAATATGGTGGACATATATTAGATATGGGGATAAGTGTATAAGTCACATAATAATTAATGTGGGGTCCAAGGAGAGGCCTAAGTCTAAGTCAAGTTGGAAAATTACATAATAGGTTAAAATTCCAAATCAGTTCGCACAAGTCCACACTTTGGACTAGGATATATAAGGTGTTATGTGATGAGAAACCTATCAAATGAAAGGTCTTCGAGTCTAGTTTCTAATGCTTCAAACCGTTCATCATTTGAACACTCCTACAAAAAAGTTATGATCTAATTACCAAAGGCTGGCATAATGCAATTCTACGGCCATTATGCGACCATTATGAGATCACAGAAGTGGTTATGCGACCGCAAAATGGTTCCAAACCTGTCCAGTGCAGCCCAATTCTGGGCAGTAATTCCGCGATCCATTCTGCGATCTACATACCTATTATGCGGTTCATTATGTGGCCGCAGACCTGATTCCGAAGGCTTCTTTTTCCTGTTTTGATAACCCGACCCCATCTTGATAAATAGGCGTTGGAGCTTCGTTTGGGACTATTTTCTACTGAATCTAGAGAGAGGTGAGAGCATTTTAGAGAGGGAATGAGGAACCTAACATCCTAATCATCCAATCTTGCACAAATTCTCAAGAATCAAGGAAGCTAATCTTTATCTCACTATCCTTCCGGGTAAGTCCTACTTCTAAGATTTCATATAAGAGATTATGAGTTCAAAAATATACTGAAGGGTTAGAAATGAGCCATGCATGTGACACTAAGCTATAGTATGTAGGATAAATGAACTATTTTGGGTTGTTCTTGTTGAAATTGGTAGAGGGAAGAAGGGATTTCCATTGTAGAACCTTGTAGTCTTTTTCTCATGCTAGGTGTTTGATGAAATTCCTAAGAGAGTTACACCATGGGGAGTCTTTATAATTATTAATCAATTTTTTCTACCTTCCTACTGATTATTATCGCTAGAGGTGTTTGTGCAATTTAGTAACTTAAGGAAAGTTCAACCAGATATGTTGGCTAAACTTTCTCTCTGGGAATTAAACTCCATAATGTTTCAGTAAGTTTAAGTATGACCGGCTAAAAATCCCTAATTTCTACGTTCTGGGTTATCCCCTATAAACTCACAAAGTTGATCATTCCGAAAGAGCCTTGTATTGAATGATGGATGTTTAAAGTACGTGTTGCTTAGTAAAATGGTATGGCTTTGAGTCATGGTTTAAATGAAAACCGGTATACCGATTAGGTAAGGAAAACTCGATATGCTTAATACTCCTAACCACTCGTATGTATACAAGTGTTTGATAAACTATAAAGATAATTGTGCCTAGTGATGCCTATGAAATAAAGAAATATATGAACAAATTACAAAACGAGCCTCGACTCAACTATCTTAAAATTACTTCTAAAAGTAAAATTTTCTTAAAAGTTGTATTGAGGTATGTATTGCTAAGTCTTTTCTCCTTAGAATCGAACCTCTGTTGTCCGAATATTTTGTCCAAGTTCCTAACTTGATCATACTAGAAATGGTTGCTTTAATGTGTTGTGTTAAAAAGATTTATGTTCTATAATTGTTGTAAATGCTTACCATGTCATCATGCTATTGCGAATGTTTTTGAAGTGAGGAGTATGAGTTAAGAAAGGTAAAGTATTTCTGTCAAGAGTAAAATAAAGCTTGCTAACCTAATTGTTATGAAAGGCCTCCATGTGATTATGATTCTTCCCAAGCTCCCTCGCATTTGTGTGCAATGCCTTATGTGATCAGACATATTGACATGAATGATACTATTATTTGAACGTATAATAAATGAAGGATTTGAATTGTAAAATGCGTCCAAGTGCCAATAACTACTTAATAAACGGGGTTGTTTGTACCATGTAATGAGAGATGGGAAAGAAATGTGTATTGAGTGAACAATTGAAAGAGGTTATGTCTCAAGTGAGATTGACACGACCCCAAATCCTAAAACGGCCGTGATGGCACCTATCATGGAACTAGGCTAGCCAACAACCATATATTTACAATTTCTTTCAAAAATTGTAACGACCCGACCAGTCGTTCCATAAGATTAACCTCATTTCCCACATTTCTGCATTGTTTATATATTGCCAGTCTGTTTTTGTTGTGTTGGGTCAGTTGGCTTGGGTCCGGAGTGATTATGGTGAGAATTTAGGCATTTAGTCTCTTAAAGTAGCCTAATAGTTGAGGAAATCAACTGGTAGTTGACTTATTGGTGAACGACCTTAAAATACAGATTTTATGGCTCAGATAACCTCGTTAGGTGATTTGGGACTTAGAGTGTGTTCGGAATAAAGTTTTGACGTCCGGTGTAGAATTAGGATTGAATTGGCGAAAGTTAGTTTTTGGCGATTTTCGATCGGCAGTAGAAAATAAGCTATCAAGGTCAGAATGGAATTCCGGAAGTTGGAGAAGGTTCGTAATGTCATTTTGGATGTGTCTGCAAAATTTCAGGTCAATCGGAGGTGTTTCGGTTGGTTTCGGCGTAGTTGGCGAAATTTTGAAGTTTCAAAGTTCAGAGGCTTGTACTTGATGTGATTTTGGTGTTGTTTCATTGTTTTTAGTGTTTTGAAGGCTCGAATAAGTTTGCATTATGTTATGGGATATGTTGGTATGTTTGGTTGAGGTCCCGAGGGTCTCTGGTGTGTTTCAGGTGGTTAACAGACCAACTCTTAGCTTGAGAACTAGGCAGATTTCTTTTGCTGGTGTGAGGTTCTGGTTTCCTTCTATGCGATCGCGGGAGGATGTTTGCGATCGTGTAGAGTAAAAGTGTGGGGTAGGCATTTTGTTCTATGCGATCTCGTAGTTAGGATTCCGATCTCATAGGCTGGTCAGGTAAGGCAGTGCGATCACGTGGGTGTTTATGCGATCGCGTTGAGGATTCTGAGGCGCGTGTGTGGGGTGGAGAGTTGTTCTATGCGATCGCGTGTATTGTTCTTCGATCGCATTGATTGGCTGGTCTGTGCATCGCGATCGCGTGCCAAGATTCGCGATCGCACTGAAGAAAATTTAATGGTTGGGCAGAATATTTTAAAATGGCATTTGTGCGAGAATAGTTCATTTTCCACCATTGTTGAACGAGTTGGGAGCACTTTTGAGAGGGTTTGAAGAGGAAATTGAAGGGAATCACTTAGAGTTAAGGTTTTGAAATTCATAAATTGTTTATATGTCGCTTTCTAAGTAATTAAACCATAAATTGCTGGAATTGAACCAAAAATTAGGGGAAGAAAGGTGCATGAGAATTTGGATTTTTCTTTTGAGGCTTTGAGTGGGAAATTGTGGTCCGCTTTTAGTGTTCTTGGTATGTATAGAATCGTGGTAGGACGAGGTTTGTAATGATTTATAAATTATTGAATTCCGAGATGTGGGCCCGGGGCTCAGGTTTGGCCGAATTTTGAGATTTTTGTTTAATTTGATGATTTTCGATTGGGTTGTGCTCCTTGAGTATATTTAATGATGTTGAACTAATTTTGGCTAGATTCGGTAAAATCAGGAGCCAATTTTAGGGGCAAGTGAATTACGGACTAGTGTCGCGGCCCGGTAGAGGTAAGTAATGGCTATAAATCTTGTCCAGAGAGTATGAAACCCTAGACTTCGTATTTCTGTTGTTCCTAGAATGGAGCACATGTCGGATGACGAGCGTTTGGTGCATACTGACTTTTGGATTTGACTAGGTCCTCTCCGCGGCAACTAATGAGTTGCATATTTACTCAAAACCTTATGTTAATTATGTTCTAAAAGAATTGTGTAATATCTGGGCTATGAGCCATGTTTGGGGCCTAGTGCCGATCTGTTTTAACCCCTTGGGGGCTACTTTACTGATATTCTCATTACTTGAAACTATGATTTTACACCAGTCTTCTTGTGAAATTGTTGACACTCCTATTTGATGATATTACTTTTTTCTTGAAATGAAATACTATTTTCGGGTCAAGAACCCCGCTTTACTTATGGCCCGAGTGGCATGTTGAGAGTGTCTGACTGAGTGCGGCCGAGTGCCAATGTTGTGACGATATTCATGATATGAGACAAGCCGAGAGCCTGAGATCGATTGATGCCATGATTTGGCAGTTTATTTAGCGCTTGGGCTAAAGGAGCCCCTCCGAAGACAGAGTCTGTACACACCCCCAGTGGGTGTAGGTACCTACTGAGTGCGAGTGTCGAGTGTCGAGTGTCGAGTGATTGGGAGGTATGAGTGACTGTGAGGTGTTGAGTGACTGATCATGAGTGATTGTGAGGCATGCCTGAGGGGCTGATTATGATACATGTTTTGCCCAAGGGGCTACTGATGATTCCACTACTTACATTTCTGAGCTTATGTAATATGTTTTGCCCGAGGGGCCTCTATATGATTCATTTCATTTTTATGACCTTTCGATTGAAGTTGTTGAAAAATATATATTGTTAAAGGGTTTTCGAAAGTTGATTTTTAAGGCATGACGATTTCATACATCTATGTTATACTATTTGAAAGTAAGGATGTGCCTTATGTGATTTGATGACATTGATTTTATATGGTTCTTGCTGCTCCGACCTTATTTATTTTCATTACTACTGAGTTGGTGTACCCACACTACACCCTGCACCTCTGTGTACAGATTCAGGAGCAGAACTCGAGCATTAGCCTTTATCGTCCGCAGCGGAGCCGGATTGCGAGATATAGAGGTAGCTGTCCAGCGTTCGCAACATCTCTGTTTTCCCTTCCTATGTATTTAGCTTTGATTCGGAGATTTGTATTATAATAGTTAATTTTTTATTATTTCAGTAGATGCTCATGACACGTTGGCTCCGGGTTTTGTGGATCTCAGTATTGTTATATGATGACCTTCTTTATTCAGTAGTTCTGTATATTTATAAAATGCTCAGATTTCGGAAATGAGATGTTTTTAAAAGAAATTGTGATCATGTGATATATTGGCTAGCCTAGTCCCATGATAGTCTCCATCACGGCCGGTTGGGATTTGGGGTCGTGACAAAAATCCCAACTCATTTTGAACATTTCATAAACGTATATAAAATTACTGAATCCATTAAGCAAAACAAACAATTAAACAGTATAAAACCATCCCCAAAATCCAGAGTCAACATGTCATGACCATCTAAGGGATATACCAAAAATTCTACTATTATAATACAAAATCCCGGAACGAAGAACTAAGTACAAAATAAGAAGGGAAAACAAAGATTGTTGCGGACGCTGAACAACTACTTCTATATCCCGACTCCGGCTCCGCACGAAAATAGATGGCTAACGCTCTGTGTCAGCACCTGTATCTGCAGACAGGGGTGTATGGAGTACTGTGAGTACGCCAACTCAGTAGTAATGAAAATAAATCAAGTCTAAGCAGTAAGAAACACATAAAAATCAAATCATCAGTTCACAATATGCACAACCATTCTTTCCAACAGTGTATATATGTATGTATGAAATCAACATGCCTTAAAATCCAACTTGAGTAATATCCTTTGAAAAATGTGTTTTCCATCAATTTCATAAATAAAATAACTGAAGTATTTAGTGTAAAATGAAATAAATCATAAGTAGCCCCTCAGGCCAAAACATGAATCATAAATCGCCCCTCGGGCAGAACATCACTCAGCATACCTCACGGTCACTCAGTATCAGCCCCTCGGGCAGCCTCAATGTCGTTCATGCCTCCCAATCACTCTTCACTCGGTACTCGGCCCTCGGCACTCGCACTCAGTAGGTACTTGTGCTCACTGGGGGTGTGTATAGACTCCGGAGGGGCTTATTCAGCCCAAGCGCTAATATCAAGCCACCTCGTGATATAGGATAGTGGGGGCCGAATCCACTGGGTCACCGGTAAAGAACCTCTACTTAAGAAAAAATCTATCAAAAAGAAAGTAGCAAAAAACATAAGAGAAGAAAAGTTCACAGAAGGTTGGGAAATAGCGGTCTGGATTGCTACCTCCCGTTCATAGTTTTGCTACAGATGATACATGAGGAATCTTTTTATGGCGGCCGCTTTCCTTAATGGCTACCCGCTTTCGAGTGAACTGAACTCTTGGACTGGCTGAAAGTCCCTCGGCCTCACTCAGTCAAATACTCTCAAAAGCCCCTCGGGCGTATCAGTAAAACGGGGTACTCGACCCAAAAAGATCATTTTATATCTCAAAACAGTGTAAATAAGGCTGAATTTCGAAATCAGTTAACATAAGATGGCTGAGTGTAAATCATAAATCAACCCAGTGAGGAAAATAACAGCAAAAAGAAAATCCCCCATGGGGTCTAAACAAGTCGGCACGAGGTCCCAAACATGGCTTATAGCACCAATATAACAATAGTTTTAGAACACAATTTAACATATGATTTAGAGTAAAAATATGCAACTCAATAGTTGCCGCGGAGAGGACAAAGTCCAATCCAAAAATCAGTGCACGCCACATACTCGTCATCCGACATGTGCGCCATCTAAAAATAGTAAAAAATACGAAGTACGGGGTTTCATACCCTCAGGACAAGATTTATAGCCATTACTTACCTCCACCTAGGCCAAAATACTAATCCGCGATGCTCTTTCCCCTCGAATCGGCTCCCGATTGCTCCTAATCTAACCAAAACCAGATTAACATCATCAATATACACTAAATGAACAAGGCTCAAACGAAAACTATCAATTTTTGGCACAGTTCTCGAAATTGGCCAAACTCGAGCCCCGGTCCCACGTCTCGGAATTCGATAAAAATCACAAAACTAGAATCCTCATTCCCTTACGAGTGTACCCATACAAAATTTACCAAAATCCAACCTTAATTGCCCACTCAAATCACCAAAAGAAATTTCCAAATTTTCCTCCCATTTTCCCCAAAATTTTCTACTTTAATTCCTCAAATTGCATGGTGAAAATCAAGATAAATTCATGAAATTGAACAAAAAATGATTGAAGAACATTTACCACAAGAATGCCACTGAAAATCTCGTCAAAAATGTCCTTCCCGAGCTCTCTAATGGAATATTGAGTTATGGCCAAGAACCCCCCGACATTAGAACATAAAAAATAGTCTGCCCGGGCCTCTATCTTTACTGCGATCGCAGAAGCTTCCACGCGATCGCAAAGAACAAATCTAATGCTCCATCAAATTACCCTACGCGATCGCAGACATACACACGCGATCGTGATTTAGCAGGACATAAACCCACGTGATCGCGAAGAACAATGGCTCAGCCCACTCACGCGCCCTTCAACTCTATGCGAACGCGAAAGACACCACGAGATCGCACTGCATAACAACCTCACACTCACGCGATCACGATCGCGATCGCGAACTCCACCACACAATCGCATATAACAAAAATCCAGTCATCCCCAGCTAGGCCTACGCGATCGCAAACATCCTCCCACGATCGCATAGAAGGAAACCAGAAACACACACCAACAAAAATCTGCCAAGTTTTTTAAGCCAAGAGTTGGCCCATTAACCACCAGAAACACACCCGAGCCCCTCGGGACCTCAACCAAACATACCAACATATTCCATAACGTCATTCAAACTTAGTTGAACCTTAGAAACACCAAAAACAACGCAAGAACACCAAAATCACATCAAAACAAGTAAACTCCCAAATGACTTTTCAAACTAGTAAGCCAATTTGAGAGACTAAGTGTCTCAGTTCTCACCACGACCACTTCGAACCCGAACCAACGACCCAATACAACATAAATAGGCTAAGCCACATATGATAAAGCAGTAAGAGGCGAAACGGGCTAATCTCACGGAAGGACCGGCCAGGTCGTTACATCCTCCCACTCTTAAACAAACGTTCGTCCTCGAACGGGTCTAGAAACATACCTTGAGTCTCGAATAAGTGAGGATATCTGCTCCGCATTTCCCGCTCGATCTCCCAGGTGGCATCTTCCACCGGCTGTCCTCTACACTGAACCTTCACTGAAGGTATATCCTTAGACTTTAGCTTTCTGACATGACGACCCAAAATAACCAATGGCTTTACCTCATATGACATATCACCCTCGGGCTGAACCGTGCTGAAGTCCAAAACATGAGACGGGTCACCAACATACTTCCAGAGCATCGAAATATGGAACATCGGATGAATACTCGATAAGCTGGGAGGCATGGCAAGCCTATAATACCTCCCCAATCCTCCGTAGCACCTCAAATGGCCCAATGAATCGGGGACTCAACTTTCCCCTCTTCCCGAACATCATAACACCCTTCATGAGTGACACCTTGAGCAGCACCTTCTCCCCAACCATGAAAGACACATCTCGGACCTTTCGGTCCGCGTAACTCTTCTGCCTAGATTGCGCCATGCGAAGCCGCTCCTGAATCAACTTCACCTTACCCAACGCATCATGAACCAAGTTTGTGCCCAATAACCTAACCTCGCTCGGCTCGAACCAACCAACCGGAGATCTGCACCTCCTACCATATAAAGCCTCATACGGAGCCATCTGGATACTCAACTGATAACTATTATTATATGCAAACTCCGTGAGTGGCAGAAACTGGTCCCATGAACCCCCAAAATAAATGACACAAGCACACAATGTATCCTCCAGAATCTGAATAGTACGCTCCGACTGCCCGTCAGTCTAAGGATGAAACACTGTGCTCAATTCGACTTGAGTACTTAACTCCCTCTTCACGGCCCTCCAAAACTGAGATGTGAACTGAGTACCTCCGTTATAAATGATAGTAACTGGAACCCCATGCAGTCGGACAATCTCCCTGATGTAAATCTCAGCTAAACGCTCCGAAGAATAAGTAGTACCAACATGAATGAAGTGTGTGGACTTGGTCAGCCGATCCACAATAACCCATATAGCATCAAACCTCCTCGAAGTCTGTGGGAGCCCAACTACAAAGTCCATGGTGATTCGCTCCAACTTCCACTATGGAATATCTAATCTCTGAAGCAAACCACCCGGTCTCTGGTGCGCATACTTGACCTGGTGACAGTTGAGACACCGAGCCACGAACTCAACAATATACCTCTTCATCCGCCTCTACCAATAACGCTACCGCATATCCTGATACATATTTGCGGCACCTAGATTGATTGAGTACAGCGAACTATGGGCGTCAGCTAGAATCAAATCTCGAAGTCCATCCATATTGGGCACGCAAATTCGGCACTGCATCCTCATGATCCCATCATCACCAATAACCACATCCCTGGCATCACCGCGACAGACTCTGTCTTGAAGAACGAGCAAGTGTGGATCATCATACTGGCGTGCTTTAATATAATCATAAAGAGACGACCTGGAGGCTACACAAGGCAATAATCGCGGGGGCTCTGATAGATCCAATCTCACCAACTGACCGGCTAAACCCTAAACATCAAGTGCTAATGGTCGCTCTGCTACTGGAAGGTAGGCTAGACTCCCCAAACTCTCTACTCTACGACTCAGGGCATCGGCCACTATATTTTCCTTCCCCGGATGATATAAAATAGTGAGGTCATAATCCTTGAGAAGCTCCAACCATCTCCTCTGACACAAATTTAGATCCTTCTGCTTAAGCAGATGCTGCAAGCTACGATGATCAGTGAAAATCTCACAATGCACTCCATATAAATAATGACGCTAAATCTTCGAGGCGTGGACAATAGCTGCTAGCTCAAGATCGTGCACTGGATAATTCTTCTCGTGCAACTTCAATTGCCTGGACGCGTAGGCAGTCACCCTACCGTCTTACACCAAAACCGCTCCAAGGCCAACTCTCGAAGCATCACAGTAAACTATATAGGAACCTCAACCCGTAGGCAAAACCAATATTGGAGCTATAGTCAAAGCTGACTTGAGCTTCTGAAAGATCTCCTCACACTCCCCTGTCCACCTGAACTGACCACCCTTCTGGGTCAGTCTTGTCATAAGTGCTGCAATATATGAAAACCCCTCTACGAAACGATGATAGTACCCCTACAAAACCAAGGAAATTATGAATCTCGGTAGCTGATGACGGTCTAGGCCAGCTCTGCACTGCCGCTATCTTCTTTGGGTCAACCTGAATACGCTCACTAGACACCACGTGCCCCTAGAACGCTACGTAATCAAGCCAGAACTCACACTTCGAAAATTTTGCATACAATCTCTTCTCCCTCAAGGTCTGAAGTCACAGACCACAGGAATCGAATCAATAGCGGGAGTCTAACCACTGACATCGCTCACAAAAGCGAGATACGATAAACACCCCTTCTCAACCATGCTATGGGTCTTTAGGTAGGAAATCACCCTGCAAAGCACATACCTAGAAAAATGTCTCCACTCAACCCTCGGACATCCTGGCATAGCTAAGGTCATGGTCTTATCGTGACAGTCAAGGACACCATGACACAGAGATAACCAATAAAAGCCCAATATCACATCAAAATCGACCATGCTGAGTAACAATAGGTCCACTCAGGTCTCCTGACCCCCAATAGATACCACACACCACCGATACACATGGTCCGCAATAGTAGTATCGCCCACCGGAGTCGACACATTGTAAAGACCCCGTAAAATTTCTGTCTAAAATAATGCCCGAATAGGTCCCTATGTTGTTATAACTGAAGAAATTCTTATAACTGTCCTATTTTGAGTAAAAAGTATCCCAGAACTTGAAAAATTAAATTTTCTAGAAATTGCGCGTTAAGCGACACACTATGCGATCGCATAACAAGTATGCAGACCGCATAGTGGTCGCGCACCTGGACAGTAGCCTGTCTAAATTGAGGACAACTCTGCGGCCCGGAATGCGATCGCATTTTGGGTATGCGGACCACATAGTTGTCGCATTCTTGCCCCATGGTTTTGCGAGAGAGGTTATGCAACGCACTATGCGATCGCATAACAGGTATGCGGAGCGCATATTGGTCGCATACGTGGAAAGTGTGGTTCCCATTTTGACCCTTTTGGAGGCCACCTATGCGACGGGAATGCGGACCGCATAGTAGGAATGCGATCGCATTCCTGGCCTCATTTCTGTGTCGGGGGGTTCCTATTTTCTAAATTTTAAACCCGACCCCCTGTTTTATAAAACACCCCTTCACTTCATTTTTAACAAATTTTTGACAAAAAATAGAGAGAAAAGAAGAGAGTTCTTAAGAGAGAAGGTTTCAACATCATCCAATTTAGTTTTCCAAAATCACTCAAGCCCGGAAATAATCAAGTTATTTTCATCTTCTTCACTCAAAGAGGTATGTCTTCACCCTATTTCCCCAATTTCCCAGATTGTGTGTAAGAATAAAACACACATAGGTTGGGTCTTGAAAGTAAAAAGAGAAATAGGCCATGCATGTGGGACTAAGTTGTAGTATGTGATATTAAAGAACTAATTTGGGTAGTTCATGTTAAAATTTGGGTGAGGGAAGAAGAAATTTCCATTTTTAAACCTTGTCGTCTACTTCACATGTTAGGTATTTGATAAAATTCCTAAGAGAGTTACTCCATGGGTAATCTTCCTAATTATTAATCGATTTCCTCTATCTTGTTATAGATTGTTATTGCTAGAGGTGTTGATGTATGGTATAACTTAAGAAAAATCTCTTTGAGGTATGCATGGCTAACTTTAATCTTCGTGGAGTCACCTTGTTGGTGTCCAAACATTTGGTATGAGTTTCTTGCTGAGTATATGTGAATTGATTGCCCGATTTTGTTGAGGTGTGAGATTGCATTCTCTGATTTGTCTTAGTCGATTATCGTGACAAGTGAGATAGTGAGAGGTGACTTCTATGTGATTACTCTAACATGTGCAAGGTTCGTTAATGCTTAAGTATGTTGGTATGAAAGAATGACAACAAACTCAAATGTGTAAATGTATCTAAGTGATAAGGGCTACGTAACAAGTGATGAGGGGGAATTGTGAATTGATCTAATTGAACTAAATGACCATGGAAATATCGTGTATGACTCATTGTTGGCAGGGTTTACTGTGGCTTAGCTTCATATGGATTGTTGGTTGTAATGAATTTATATTCTTGTTGATGAATACCTTTGTGGTTGAATTAATAGATGATAAAGACTATTGTGAACACGTGATTGTTTGGGTGTTATGAAATTGTACTCTTGATGATATGAAGCCTTGTGATTGAATTAAGGGTTGTTATTGTCTGCTATGAAATGTGATGGTCCGGTGGGATC
The DNA here is from genome assembly GCA_005239505.1 of Nicotiana paniculata. Classification (NCBI taxonomy): domain Eukaryota; kingdom Viridiplantae; phylum Streptophyta; class Magnoliopsida; order Solanales; family Solanaceae; genus Nicotiana; species Nicotiana paniculata. The sequence continues at coordinate 35,665 of MDKI01288814.1, forward strand.
GGGTTGCACGCCGTAACACGAAGTAATAAGGATGGAGAGTTAATAAGGGCAAAGTGTAATAATGTACGGTGGGATCGGGTTGCACGCCGCAGCACGAAGTAATAAGGGTGGAGAGGTAACAAGGGTGGAGTGTAAAATGTAAGGTGGGACCGGGTTGCACGCTGCAACAGAATGTAATAAAGCTGAAATGTGATTTTGTTGAAATTAGAATCTGTAAGGCTCTCAATTGTACTTGTTGCTATATCAATGTGCACTATGTGTTGGTTCCTTGAACTTCTTTCTATCTGTGCATTTCTTGATATTACATTGAGTGATTTCCTCATACATGCTAGTACCATTCCACAGTACTAACGTCCCTTTTGCTGGGGGCGCTACATCTTTTATATGGATGTAGGTGGGTCCATGGCAGGTAGCTCAGTTCGCCATTAGTGGTGCCTCCTCCTTATCTTTCAGCAAGTACAGGTGAGCCCTACTCGCCATCTATTTTGAGTCTATTATGTATTGTAAGGTATAGCCGCCCTACTCGCCATCTATTTTGAGTCTATTATGTATTGTAAGGTATAGCCGGGGCCTTGTTGCCGGAAAAGTATTGTATAAATTCCTAGTATTCGTAGAGGCTCTATAGACATGATGTGGGTGTATATATGTATTTTGGGTAGTCACTGTACGTATTCGGAAATTGTGGTCCGTATTGGAAAGTTATTTATGTATTGTGTATGCTTTGAGAATCGAATTGTTGAAATGCTAAAAGAGAAATGAACTTAAGTTTGTAAATCCGCACTTAAATCCTAATTTGTTATTTCATAAGAATATGGTGCATTGTATATACGGGGGAAACGCGTTAGGTAGGAAAGGCAATCCAGGTCCGCTCGACCGGTTTCACCCTGTTAGGTGCCGGTCTCGTCCCTCGGTTTTGGGGTGTGACAAACTTGGTAGCAGAGCCTACATTTTTAAAAGTGTCCTAGGATGTCTCGGAGCCGTGTCTAGTAGAGCCCTTCTTATCGATGTGTTGTCGACCACATCTATATTTAGGGTGCTGCATGGACATTTAGGAAAGTACCCTTTTATTGATATTCTATATGTTGCGATGTGGTGGAAGGTGAGGTTATTTATCCCTAACTCGTGCATTTTTTTGATTTTCAGTAAATGGCATCCATGAAGAAAGCTCGACTCGACCTAGAGGCCAATGCCACCCCAGGAGTGGCCGTGAATTCTTTATCTGATTGTGCGGGCGAGAATAATTCCCCGGCCCTGAAACGTCCTGACTCTTCCATCCAGGCCAGGATATTCCTATTCCTCCTCTAGAAGAGGGTGCTACAGTCCCTCCCGCTGATGTTCCTGATCCTTCTTCAGTCCCATCTTCTGGTCCCGGTATTTGTGATGGGGACCTCAGGGGAGCTATTCAGATGTTAACCCAGTTAGTGGCCTGCCCCTGCATCCTCTAGTGAACAAGGGGATTCTTCGGGTTCCAGGGTCAACCAGTCTCCGTGGTTAGCCCCTCCAGAGTTCACAGGCACCGACCCGGAGGCTGACCCTAATGAGTTCATTAATAAGATGTACACGACCCTCTGAGTTATGATGGCTACTGAGGTAGAGGGGGTTGAGTTGGCTTCCTATCATCTGAAAGGAGCGGCATATTCGTAGTTTGAAATGTGGGAGAGTTTTCGTGGGGAGGGGAGCCATCCGGTAAGGTGGGATGAGTTTGTTGATGCCTTCATAGATCATTTCTTGCCTGTCGAGACTATGGTAGCCCGTGCTGTAGAGTTCGAGGTCCTTAAGCAGGGCAACATGATTGTGTGGGAGTATCATATTGAGTTCGTGCGCTTGTCCAAATATGTTGTTCACATGATGCCGACTATGGAGGCTAGAGTTCGTTGGTTTGTTCATGGCCTTGGTCCCTTGGTTATTAATGAAGCTGCTACAGCTGCCTTACATTCGGATATGAATTATGAGAAAATAGTGGGATTCACCCAGGCTGCAAAGGCTCGGAAATTGAAAATAAGGATGGAGAGAGAGAGCAGCAGTAGGGCCTGGTTAGTGGGCAACAGTGATCACGCTCAACTATGTCTTGTAGAAGACTAAGCGGGCGTTGCAAATATAATCTGGGGTATTACGTCGAGAGTCGATCCCACAGGGAATTTACGTATCAAATGAGTCTATAAAATACTAAACTGTTACTTAATCACTTTTTTCAAGACTTTTGAATATCAATTGGTGATGTTTACTAAATCTAATAACAAAATAATAAATTAGCAATTAACTAACAATATAATATAAATAATGATAATAAAGGGTCTACGGTTATGGTTTCCCCCGTTGGTGAATTCTTCCTTGGATATGTCTTATA